>VIBL01000415.1:0-198961 GCA_008271625.1 Lutraria rhynchaena
TGTAGAACATTATACACAATGTATTTGCTTGTCTGGTTGTTTCAGATTGACATGTTTTTTGAACTACTGAGCCCCTCAATGACTTTATTTTCAAATATTCAGTAATATTATCTCAGCATTATGCATATCCTTTGTAACTAGACTCACAAGGTTTCATAATACTTCATGGCATTTCAACATAATGGTATTACTTAGTGACTTACAATATTTTGAGATTAATAATATAAGTCATAGTCAAGTTTTCTCATCAGCCCATTCCATTGAGATTATTAAGTTTACTCCAATTGGGACTCTTCAGTTTTTGTTGAAGTGAAGATTGAATATTTTGCATCAAGGATTGTAGGTGGGCCAGTATATAAATATTGAACGTACTGAATTTGGAATTTAGGCTTTTACATAGAAAATTCATTCAAACCATGTGTTTTCATTTTTAGGATTAAATCTTTGTAATACTTGTAAATTATGGTTGTGGTCACTTAGTGTCTTAGCTGTGATAAATTGTTTATATTTTGTGTATGTATTTAAATGTTTTATGCTTCATTGGAAACATTTTATAGTACGTTCTTCCAAATTGAGCCAATATTTATTCATTGATCAAAAAATGAGATGACTAGTCAGAGAGCTAGTCAAATTTATCTTAGCTAGTAAATCAAGCAGAAACAGCATTTCAGTAATTGTTTTATTTAGAATTAATCGACCTCTTTTGGGCTACCTCTCAGCTAGTTTAACTCAGATATTTGTGGTGAGAAACTATTAAATTACATGTTTGGATGGTTTAAATGCTTTCTTTCGTGCATTTATTGATGGATAATTGTTCAGGATGGACCTAACACTATGCCAAAATTACATCATACAGTCACTACTAGAGAAAACAAATAATTGAAACATTTTGATGTCCATCAACTTCATCCAGTTACATGTAATTTGTTCCATTGTTACTGCTATGTTTTACATGTTATAATTTATGTCTTCTTTACAAGTAATTGAATGTTTATTTTTCATTCTTAAAGTTGAATAAAGATCTAGCTAATTTACATTATTTCTTTATGTCTTGATTTTATATTATATTCAAGTATTTTTATTCAGTAGCGTGTTGATATATATGAAAGACAAATATAGTGTTTCATATTGGTATTTATACCAGTTGTAAAGCAGTGCTACATTATCCATTTTGCTTTGAAACAGTTCAGTTCTTCACATGTACATCCGAGTTGCATGGTTATAAGTTTTCCCGAATTTTCCGGAACCTCGTTTTTTCCCAAGTCTAGACTCTACTGTTTTCTATTGTTTCTGCGGCAACAAGGTTACGATTTCCTGTTTTTTGGAAATTTCCAACTTTTACCCATAGAGATGAATTTCTAAACATCTACCATAAACTTGGATATGGGAAGATCCCAAATAAGTGAATTAATTTGTATACTTTGCAATACTTAATCATTCTATACAGAAAAGTGAGTATTTAAAGTCAGAATGTTGAATATCAAATAAATTGAGTCCACCTGGTAATCAACAAAGTGTGTTCAATGATTTTCTTCCAGTGCTATAAAAGACGAAGTGGATACTAAAAAATTAGGCTTGGTGTATATTATTCAAGGGACTCACATGAAAATATTCAAAACACATGCAAAACAGAAATGAATAAACAATGTTTTTCTATACAATGTTCATATTTAATCAATATTGCATTTACTTGGCATAAACTTTCAACATCAATATAATACAGGCTTCAACTTAAACACCAGCTATACATCAATGTGACTGTCTTAAAATGCAAACCCAAGTAACAAATTGAAGCATTTAGTCAAAACACAAACAATACAAACTTAAATATACATATAATATAAACCTCATCAGACCAAGGATTACAAACTTACTGGTTCACGTCATTTAATTGACCAAATAAAAAAAGATTATTAGGAAATTGATTACAAGTGAAGTTCAACCAAAGCAAGAAACTCATCATAATACAAAGTAGAGCTATCAATAGGTTAAAAAGAAGGACGCTTCAACAAAGCCGAGTATCTTTCTTCATATACAGTACCACTAAATTCTTGGTAAACTCAAATTTATTTTAGAATTCCCTCAACAGAATACAGTTACTTAATAATATGCTGCATAAAAATTTAATTTACAAATGAAGAAATTTCTATCAGATTATTTTGTCCTTTTTATGGAGACAGGGAAGTTTGGATTTACCAACTTGTGAATTTTATTCACAAAATGACAAAGGTCAGGATTACAGCATTTACAATATCAATATAAAGAGGTAATACAATTGACATGCACAAGGTAAAATAGTAAACAAATAGGTGAATAATTACGCTTCATTCCAACCAACTTGCTTTATTTTAGTATTATTCTCCTCACATAAGAAAATGTTGTAAACATGGATGTCAAGTATGATAGACATTTCTAAGTATCATTTAACTTACAATAAAATAAGATTGAAAATATAAATTTGACAAACAAATTTACATATAACTGCTATCAATGGTTTTCTATTTTTATGACACACATGAGCCAATTACTACCTTCAAGTATATATACAGACGCACACTCAACATCCCATCAGGCTATTAAAAGGCACAATCAGTTGAAACAAAGAGCTAGCAATGATCAGAGCCAATATACACCAACAGTCATAATTCTCTTACATTAAGCAGTATGATTTTGATTATGTTTAATAAATGTCAGTCCAAAAGAATGAAAATGTATTGTATCTTCAGAATTAGAGGCCATCAAACAATGACGTCAGTAAATTTACTGCTATCCTTTTAAAACAAGTTGTTTCATGGACTATGCAATACATGAAACTAAAACACATCATGATGAATAGAACACTTGTGCTAATGCCTGTTCTTAATTTTCATTCAAATAAATTAATGCTTGTAAAGATAACATTAGGAGAACATGGGTCCTGATCATAGGATCATTCAAAACACTGTACAATTTTATTTTACAGACAAATGAAACAATATATGCAAATTTCTTGCAGATAAACAATCATCATTTAATTGATATTCACATGCCAAGCTCATACACAAAATGTTTCATAAACTACAAATTGGGTAAGATAAACAAAGGCTTAGCTATCTTCGTTATAATTTCTTCCAACCTATGTGAAGTATACACAACTCTAATATAAAAATAATTAAATGTTAATGTTTGTATTTTTAATGATAAATAGTTCATGCATTACAAGTAAGCTTTCAAAAAAAAACACAAAGAAATGAGTTGAACTGATCTAGAATATACTTGATGTATAAAATATTTTTGTATTATCATTCAAAAGTATGTTATGAAACTATGCATAAAAAGCTAGCAAGCGTATGTTAAAGCAAAAAATACTGTTTAAACAGATAAATTCTATTACGCTTATTAACATACAGGGGAGGTATACTTCATATGAACATCATAATTAAAGGTGTGAAACATTTGATAAACAATAAACTATCAAATCAAGTGACAAGGAATTCTACATACAATTCAATATGATGAATAAAGCTCATTTCATGAGCCAGCCATCCACTTCAGTAACTACCAAAAAAGCACTTACAAAATATGACAAAAATCTACTCAAATGTCAACAAAATGAAGTAATATTGATTATAATATTGAACAAAATATAAAGGATAATTTTAGACAAATACATGTTTGAAAACATTCTCATATATAATGTATTTACAAGTATAATGTCACTATTGGTACTAGTCAGGAAATGAAGAAATGGATCATTCATACATGATATAACATCTGTAGTATAGGTTCAGATCTGGAAACAAGCTACAATCCTATCAATATTTCAAGTTCTTGGATAGAAAGGTGTTTACTGTTAAAACATGTATATTAGACAAATCAATATTTTAGGTAAACTGCAGCTCTAATGAACAACAAATTTCAAAAACAAAAAGAAATAAGTTATGTATTGTACTGTCATCATTTGCAAAGGTATTTCTTTTAAACTAATGTTAGCATGAAAACACAAAATACTTGTTTCAATTACTCCAATCCCACATAATAATAACTTAACAATTTGAAAACAAGTACAAACATTAAGATATGTTAGATTTTATGACTCAACTAAAATATGCTCATGAAAATTAACACTGCAAAAATGGTAAAACAATTAGAAGCTTCACAAGACAAGTATCAGTCAAAAGTTTGCCAATAACAACGTGGGTTAATGTTATGGATTCATCAACAAGCAGCAAAACTCATGCAACGTTATTAACAAGGGGGAGCCGCGTAAAGCTCGTCCACGTAATACAACACTCTCAACGGTCATCAACAAGTATACAAGATCTGTGCTATACATTCTGTCGTCATACTCTGTATCGATCACGCGCTGTTGAGCCCGCTTTTGTGGCAGTGTCTGAATGTGCCTGTAATACAAAAATTTGAAACTAAATACCCTCATGACATTATATTGTAATATCCTCTCAATGAAACCATTTTGATACTGCAAAATACTTGACAATGACAAGACAAAATTCAGACATGCTTGATTGTTGTAACTTCAACGTTTTTTACCAATACTATAATATTCCTCAAGCTGAGTATCACAGACGGATCACTGATGCAATACTCCAGCTACACCAACCAGTTTTGTTTATATGTGACTTATTTCATTGGGGTTTAATGCTGTTTTTCAATAATTTTTCAGTTATATAAGGCGACTGGTTCACCTAACCAGTTTCCCTGGACTGTATACTAATCAGTACTAACTTACCTTCATATAAGGAGCTGGAACCTTCTCCACATATGGAGGATAATCAACATTTTTGTCAAATTTTCATAGAAGGGTATGACCTGCCGCAACCAGGATTCGAACCCGGATCTCCAGGTTACAAGACCAGTGCACTTACCACTGGACCACAGCACACACCTACCAGTACTAACCTATTCCTGATGTTCAATTAACAATAGACTAGGAAACTATATCTTCAGATAAATTACCACTTACTGATTTAATTAGAAAAATAGTTACACATTAACAAAGAAAATTACCTGAAATCCTATCATAATTTTTGGAGGTATTTTTAGTCGTTCTTTCAATTTTTGTCTGAAATAAATATAACTGATGTTAACAAACAGTTTAATATTTCATTCCACAAAAGCTGCAGTAGGGAAACAATGTGCTTGGTTATAGTGACAGGTTTCTCAAAACTGTTGGAATACTGCCCGACATTTGGTCAGGCAAAGATAGAATTTCTGTCAGACCAAATGAAAATTTGTCTCACCGAATATATTACAAATAAGTGATAAATGCTGTAAATCGTGCCTGACTGCCGGACATCTGGTCTGGTACCCACTGAAAAGTTATTGGACCTGCTCGAAATTTGCCCAACATGTTTGACGGTTCGGCAACTTTCGACCTGAGTGATATTATAGCATACATTAACACATTAACATTTTCCCTGGTTTTCAAGCATAAAAAGATTATGCCCTACACCACTTAAGTACATTTCAATGAATTCATTTAATTCTGGTTTGGATTTCAAACATAAAGTTATAATTCATCAAAGTTTTAGCAATATAAATGAGAAACTGACAACAAAAGCATACCCTATTTTTACTGTAGCATCTCCTCGTCTTGCATCCCTAGTCCACAGACCCAGTTTATCTCCTTTATTTCTGATATTTATAGTTGCGCCACATATATCATCTGTTAAATCATCAAAGGCTTCTCCTATCAAACATAATAACTGCAAGAAAATGTAGAAGAATTAAAACTAATACGCATGCATTGATAATAAAATAACATATATTCTATCGTGCAAGTCATTACCTTTACTTTTAATTTGTTTGTCAGAAAATGAACCAACTCACTAAATTGTTTAAAAACTAAGTCTGCCAATAAGGCCAGCTTTTTCCAAAAAGAAAATATGATTTTTCATTTGTAGAGTTTTTCATCTGAGTTTATTTCTAAACTCATAGTATAGACAAATCAGAGAGCTACAACACACCAACTTATTTTCAGCCACACCTACATTAGCAGAGTTTTCACAAGACATCAAAAGTTGAGGGCCAAAAATGAATAATTTTAACAGTCAACAAAATTTCCTTCTGTTTTACTGTAAATTTGACCCTTGGGTACAAATTTTCAAGAGTCCAAAGCTTTATTTTACTAATTTCAAGAGTTAAAATACTGTTTTAAGGGTCAAATGAAAGCCCTGATTAGCACATTCAAGATTAATCAGTAGTGCAAAGAAATGATGGAAAAACACAGTGACTTACAGTTTCTAACCAAAAATTATCTAATTCTGTTTGTCGTTGATTTTTGTTGAGATTTACTAACCATCTACCACCATTCTTATTTGAGGCATCTTCCCACATAGGTTGAATTCCATCCTGAAAATATAACCCAAATTAAAGCCTTCGCTAAAACATGAGGGCAATTGAAGTAAGTTTTTTTTTTCATTTTATAACCAACAAATACAGTACAATCTACCACATAACTAAGTTTGCCACAAAAAATGTATTTCAGCTCAATAAAAAATGTTATAATTTACATTAAATCATAGCCAGATAGTCATCTCTGATAAATCATCAAACATTCAGATCCATAAGCTTAACTAACACAACCAACATTAACTGACAATGCTTCAAACAAAGAGGATCATATTTACATGCTCACAAAATGCACAAAATCTGCTGTACTAAGTGATGTAAATGCACAGTTAGAAAAATTAACTCGTTATGTAATTCTGATCCATTATCTTCAAAGTTGACAACTATCAAAGTGAATTTTTTTTGCAATTTTTGGAAAAAGTCCGGGTCTGGTCCAATTGGGAAAAATGTGTGGTGTGATGCCAAAATTTGGAATTTCAGGTCAGGATTTGAGAAAAAATGTCTTTTTTTCAATTGGGAAGGGTCTGTTTACCGGACCCAAACAAAGAAGGAAAAAAATGCTGCATCACAAATAAATAAATGAAAGAATAAATAATAACATGATGATTCCTAAAAACAATACTTTTATCACCCTAAGTATAAAAAACAACACACTGAACTTACCTTAAATAATGAATAATCACAACCTGATGGTAATCTGCTAGCTTTTTGAATATGGTTATACAGTCTGCAATGTTGAAAAAAACATTAAGGAATAATTTTGGTGTTATTCTTGGTGTTAGTTTGCATGACAAGGCAATAAGTATTATGTCCATACACATTCTAACTAAGTTTGGTAAAGTTCAAGAACAAGCTGTTTGTTAGGGAGCAGGCAAGACTGATAGTCAGTTATGAATGATAAGAGAGAGTTGTAATTCTGGGACGGCGTGGCTGTTATCAAATTTGAAAGAGGCTTCATCAAGTTAATGTCATATATAAGGATCATGTTTAGCGAAGAGCAAACAAATTTGTGGACACTGCTTCTGGCCACTTCCATCTTGCTTGAGGTTGTTATTGTATTCAAAATGTTCAACAAATACTTACCAATCAGTTACACATGCTGAATACTAACTCACTATTCAGGACATAAAAATTTTGAAAATTTTGGGGTACGCTACATTACAAATATTTTTAATTATAAGTACTCAATAATTACCCCCAGAAATCTTCAACAGTATCAAAAGCTGTGATTAGTTTAAGGTTAGCAGTCCACTCTTTACTCTTGTCATTTTTAAAAAACCACATCGCCCATTTGTTCTGCAATGGATGTTTAATGAACTGATCTGGTGATATAATCTGCTGATCCTCTTCCTGACCAGTCTCCTGAAATAAGAACAAAAAAAACAATGATTCACAACTATTGGTCAAATGAAGGCACGATCATTAATGACGGCATATATGTATATGTAAGCATATACAAAACAGATCTTGAAACCAGTAGTCCAATTCTGTGCATGTCCAAAGTATTACCTAATACATTAGGCGAGTGGGTTAAATAACAGAGAAGCACACTAACATGAATGGCAACCATACGTTGAAATCATTAGCATTTATATACAGAATGATGCGCTCAACAAAAGCAGCAAGATTGTATGATTTATAAATCATCCAATAATACATTTTTTCTAATTCATCCCAATATATTTGTAAAGTTTTACACCATAAATACTTCAACCACCTGCTCACATTTAGAGTTAAGTTAAAAATTTATTTGGACAAAATCATATCATTATCTTTTTACAAGGACTTCTATTTAGGCAGATTTGGCAGTCAGAAGTCATCAAAAACAACCACATGATGTAAAGGTAACCATGAAGACTGAAATAATAATGACAATTTATTGAAATATCCTTGATATGCAAGCCTCAACCCATGACTAATAAAATACATCCCTCACTTTCATTTATATTTATATGCTAGTGGACACAAGACTTGAGAATGGATAACGAGCCTTGTTCTTACATCTCTTCAGAAACAAATATATGGTTAATAAAATAACAGATTCACAAAGTTAACAAAAGGTACAGAGCAATAACTTCAATGTATCAGCTTAAGGAAAGCTCTTAGGGGAAAGTTGATAAGTAATAATGTATATCAGCCACTAATTGTTCTTGTAATGCATAATGATCATCTTCAACAGTTTGAAGACTCTGTCATAAAAAAATAAATCTAGGCCAACTGGCATGTAATGATGTATGCTAGCCAGGCAACCATGGCAAGAAGTTAGTATTATGATGTTATGACACCATTTATCTTGAGTCATTATTTAAAAACAATTGTGCTGTCATCAACACATTTTTTTCACATTAATCCTCAATGACTGAATTACCAAAAAGTTTTTGACAAACAAACTAGGAGTCCATTGATCATTCTCACAAGAGCAAGGCATATTATATTATACACATTACATAGTCATTTTAATATATTACTTTGACAAAATTAAGTAATCCTAATTTATTGTTATTTGCATATTTTCTCATCTGAAAGTCAGTTTGGGGACAAGCCACATAAGTTCATAAATTCATATATAGTAAAATCCCGCTATTACGACCACCTTTCGTTCTTAGCAGTGGTCTTACTGGCGGGGTGGTCTTATTGGAGGAACAAGGTGTCCGAGCCAACGTATTTTGTTAGACATATATGATCTACATGCATATTATGTTTTGGTATGTTCATAAATTCCATATTACTCAAATTAAAGTTCCTTATTTCATTCAAAATCAGCAAATTATGGCGAATACAATATAAATTTATAACAATCAAAATTTGGAAAAACTAAACAAAAACAAACATTTTCATTGTTTCAAGTTTCCAATTGATTAGTCAGTCCACTACAAGGAGACATGTGCGACTAACATTCGATCAACCCCTTTGTTAATCCGACTAATTAACATTGAACAATCAAAAGCAATTGACAATGCACTTAGTTATCATAATGTGCAACAGACAAATAGACTATTACCACAAATCAACACTGTACATGTCGTAAAAGCCAACACCTGGGGTGCACAGCAGGTAATTTCAAAGCACTGGTGGTCATTGTAGCTGATTACAATTTAATTTGAAATGATAAATTGGTCCAAAACAGGTGGTCATATTAGTGGAATAGCGGGGTGGTCGTATTTCTGGATGAACAACCACTGAACTTTAGAACAAAATATTCCTTTCTTTTAAAAATTGGTTGTAATAGCGGGTTGGTCGTAAGTAGGGATTTTACGGTATATAAAGTTTAGATGTGCCATTACTCAACAGCTTATATAGCAGGCTATTGAAGATGTAAAATAATCAGTATAAAAGCCATAACGAACATATTAATATATTCCATGTTCTTTGATTAGTTCAATACAGATCCCAGGATTTCAATTCCACAATGACCATAATGATTGCTAAAATACACTGTTGTGAAGACCAAATAAAATGATACTACTCTCAATGGAACAATTTTTATCACTGCCAAGTAAAAAAATGTGTATGCTAGCTCTTAAAATCCTAATCACAAAACAGTATGTTATGGGTTTATGAATGTAGTTAAAACAAATTCAAGAATAATAAAGAGAATTTTATTCTTTAATATATTAATTGTAAACAGGGGCCGCCTCTGTGGTGAGAGATACATTAATGAATAATGCAATGTGCCAATAAATCAGTGAATAACATACCGAATTAAATTTACAATGTGGTTATTTTGAACTCAGTTCAAAGTATTTTTTAACCTTTCTGATATGATATAGTAATATGTTACTTTATAGCGCAGACAAGGACATTTAACGGTATAAAGGTCAAAGACAGTTGTCGCTTCATTAGATAATCATTTTTCTTTAAAAGTCATCATATCAGCCGCTAAAAATGGAGGAAACGTGTTTGGTTACCTCTATCGTTTCAGAATCTCCAGAAGCCATGTTGTCCAAATCCAATATGGGTATATTTTAGTCACGTGGTACCGGCGTTTCGAAACGAGGCAATCAAATGTCTTTGCAGCAAAAAGAGAAATGTCGTTTAAAGTACCGTGAAACAAATCTATGAAAAGTTCTATCTATATGAATGGCTGTGGGTTTTAATAAAGTGATATGATATCTTTTTTTTTCTTACACTTAAAACATGATGCAAAATGATGTCAAAATTCAAATATGTCACAATTCTACACTCTTTTCATCATTTCTCGTAGTCCTTTTCGCTTATAAGCGTTTCACTCAACTGCGTTCGTTGACACTGATTCAATAAAACGTGATTCCAAAGAAACACAATGTCTACCACTGCTGTTAAAATCATTACATCAGTTTTAAAGTCACCATTATGTAGATGCAGGTCTGGTATTTATTTGAATTGAATTAAGCATCGGAATTACTCGTTTTGCATTCATAAATCTTATGTGTAATATGTTTTCGCGACTTTACGTAAAGGTCAAACAGTTAGCTTAAATTATGTGCATGTTTCATATGTTTAAACATATATGCTTCCACTCACGCTATATTACGACTGCTTCTCTAAATTTGTAAAAATCAGTGGGGTTATTTCTTCATGATTTGTAAAAATAATGCACCTGTCCCATTGACTGCTTGATTAATGGTCTAAATCTTTAATAACTATGTTGACTAATATGCTGAGTGTTTTCATTAAGAAATTAGTTACTGATTTGTTTTCAAAGCAACAGATAAATCTAGCGAAAATTGTTCCAATTCAAATGCGTTTTTTAACCGATTTTTTTTTCAATCGGCAATTAGTTCTTAATGAAAACCCTGAATGCTGGCTTACAAAAGCACATATTGTCATGCAAAAGAAATGGTTTATAGGACAGTCAGTTTTTGGAGAAAAATTATTGATCCTTGATTCAGAGATTGCAATAAAGACGCTTGAAGAAAAAACTGAACAGTAAGGCTGTACATAATGAAACTAGACTATATGCTTACAAACACTACACTTTTCTGCTTTTTGCTTACAATTTAGCTGACCATCTCAAAGATTCTCAGGTGCCTTACCAGTTTGTTGTGTATTGTACATATATTGAGAGAAGTATGCAACACGCATTTATGTGTACTAACAACATACTTACTACTGTCAAGATGTTACCCAGCAAACACAGGACGTCAGATTGACGTCAGATAGTCGTCAGGTTTCGACGTCAGATGACCGTCGGGAAAATTGTTAGAAATGAAACGTTTTTAGACATCAGTTTCCGACATCGGATAGACGTCGGGTTATGACCGAATTTCCGACCAACATCCGACCATAAATCTAACCATTTCTGACCAAAAACCCGACCATTGTCCAACAAAAATCCGACCGCTTTCCCGACCATATCTGACCATTTATCCGACTAAACCCGACCATTATCCAACCAAAATCTGACAATGAGTGATCTGTGTACTAATTGCTACTGGAGTACTACAAATGAAAACAATTTAACAGTTTAACAGTTTATTTGTTTATCAACCAATCCAAAATAAAGGCAGGTGCAATACGAGAGTACAACTGGTTGTAAAACTTCGAATTCCTATGGATTGTCTCAATGCGACAAAATTTAATTTCAACGCCCTGGACCTAGGGTGGGTGGGGAAAGCATGCAAAATATTTTCATCCATGCATGCACAAAACAAGAGAGATAATACATGCTATCTGTCTTGATTTAAAGAAACTGAGCAACGATATATTGTTAGCATGCATATATATAACCCAAAATACCATTTTGATGGAAAGATTTCTGGAATCAGAGAAGCTTTAAACTGCTTGATTCTTTGAAAATGGAGCCGTTCAAAAACAACCGTGCGAGACTGCGCATGCGCGAACCATTGCGCATGCGCGAGAATTTATTTTCTTTGTTCGTATTTTTTTGGTTTAATCTTTTTATCTGACCTGTTAGGTTTATATACAACCAGAATTCGAAAATAAATGTCAAAAATATTTTAAAGAAGATTTTAACACATTTAAAGGAGTTCAATACAAATACCGCGAAATTCGAAATTGCGAGGTTTGGGTCAAATCTAAAAACAGCCCCGATAGGGGAAATAATGATCAAAACGGATTTAAGTTCCTTTGCTACTTAAACAACCACAAACAAGATGCTTTCTGTTAGTTCTAAGCCGTATCTTAGTTTTCTTAAATAATAATGACAAAACATGTTCCCGACTGAAAACCGACGTCATATTGACGACTTTTTCCGACATCTATCCAACGTCAATGTGCGACGTCGGAACAACGTCGGATTTTTGGTCACTGACGGTCGTGACCAAAATCCGACGACAATCCGACGTCTATCCGACGTCATGTGTTTGCTGGGTAGTTTGAATGCCATTGTTTTTGTTTATAATGTGTCTTAAACACTTTATCTAGAGAAAACAATTTCTGACCCAAATCAGTTTCCGCACAACATGTACAGACCAATGGGCATGTCCAGCAAATAATAGGAAGGTCTGTCCTGATCACCATAATTTACAAGACTGACTGTACAGCAAATAATCTACAACTTTTTCACATTGGCTCAAGTTTTTTCATTTTTTAGCCAACCTAAGCCTTGAATTTTATGAGTCTTAAGAAAATGCCAAAAAAATGAATTGAAATTTTGAATGAGTTGCAATCAATTTTTTTTGTTCCTAATTTGATCTTGTAAAATTTTGTCTGGTCCTGTAAAAATGGAAAGTTCACAGGGCTTGCTGTCCTGCAAAATTCTGTTTTGTTTTGCAGAAAATGCAAAAAGTTAAACAAAAAAATGAAACATGCTTTTAAAAATTAAAATTCAACCAATTTTTAGCCAAAACTGTCCCCTTCAGAACTCTAGTTTCCATTTTCCTACCAATTATTCTTGGTAGGGTGGGTGATGTCATTAAACAACTAGTTTCAGTTTGATAACTTGGCCAAAGATGGATCTATTGCAGCTAAACTTGATATATATAGTAAGTTGTTTTGGAGACATAGCATGGGATTGTATGTGGTGGATCTGTGGTCAAGGTCACTAATGCTAAAATATGAAAATGGGTTCCACTGAATAAACTGTCGAAAACCCGGTTTGGTAGCAATGTCTTATTTTTTTGTTTTACGATAGATTAGAACTTGAATCATGTTCAGTTGAAAAGAAAAAAGAAAATTGTAACTATTGAGCTTAGTAAGTTTCTGTTAAGAATAGAAGAGTAGATAGCCCTACGAGAGAGAAAAAATCGCTCTGAAGAAAATATTGTATCATTGTACATCAGTGAACTTTGTATATCCAAGTTGACTGCTACTTTTTAAATGAACATGATGTTAATGCATACGAAAAGTAATTGTCATGTTACGTTTTGTATTAACTTGTGCATATTTTAATCTTCAGACTACATCATGCAAATTTATATAAATCTGGCAGAAGTTTGTCAAGCTTCAGACGATGTTATAGTACAGAACCATTACCATCACCTAATGAACAGGGCGACAAACAGTACACACCTAAGATTAAACAAATAGTTGATGATATAAGTCAGCTCTCTTTGTTGGAAGTAGCAGATTTAAATGAGTTATTAAAGGTTTGTTTCCATTTCATAATAATATACAGTGTTCCTACTAGTTTTATTTTCGGGGGGTACATGTACCCCAAGGTAAAAAGAATTGGGGTACACTGTCCAAATATGGGGGTACAAATTAGAAAGCATAGTAATTATAGGCAAATTTTATTCCTGATATCAAAACATACCGGTATATGTATTTCATATTTTAACTAAAAAGTATGATGCATATAACTTTAAAGTTTACCGTCATAAAATGTACACTTTGTCGAATTAAACTGACCTGCCGTACTCTAGTCCTGAAAGCTTTACATTCAGACTGGCCTGATTTTAACCCAAAGTCATACAGAGTTTTTGTTTTGCTCGCCATTTTTGCTGACAGCACATAGCATGTCACACTCTCGTGAGAAAAAAAACATATGACTGTGTTACTGTATTTGTCTCCATTTTAACATTGCTCATTGATAAAAAATCAATTTAATAACCAGTCAACAATTTTAGACCAATCAAATGCATTGTTATATTTTGGCGCAAAAACATGACATACATCACTCTATCGATACATTTCAGAATCTATAGTCTATTTCAGAAGAAGTAGTTTCTATTGATTATTATCGTATGTGCACGTACGTACAAGGTTGAAAAAATTTACGCAATTTTATTGTGGGTAAATGTACATAAATGAGAACACTGATATAAAATTCATATGTCAGTATTTATATTGATACATGTATTTATTCCACCCAAAATTTTCTTTAAATATTATGATTAAGAAGGAGCCTTCTGTCATTATAGAAGTTATACTTCATTATTTGCGTCATAATCATTATTATGTTTTCCTCAGTTATAAATCTTTTAAAATATTCTTTTCCAGAAAACATTAAACATTCAAGATGCACCTATGATGGCAATGGGTGCTGCAGCACCTGTAGCAGCTCAGGCTGAGGAGGTACATACATTTAGTTTTACCTACAGACCATTCCAAGGCCATACCCTCCTGGAGACTGTGTATTTGTCCACCATTTTTTGTATGGTCCTGTGTTGGATGTGTTTGGGGTTGGGGGATTCGGGGGAGGGTAGTATTTTGGGGAAAGTGGGATGTTTTGTATGTGTTTTATTTCTCTAGGAATTCTTGTCTATATTCATGATTAAAAGTCAATGTTTGTGTTAAAAATGAAAGTAAATGTTTTGGTTTATTGGTAAAATGTGTCCTTCTCGTAAGATGTACTAAATGAAACTACAGTCGACTCTCATTATCTCGATATCGTCGGGACCGTCAGAATTAAGTCGAGATATCAGTTTGTTGAGATATCAGTAGTTTGGGTATTTTTGTTGTTTTCCTAAAATTCAGCAATAGGATCATTCCTTTGTTTTTCTTGTAGCTATTATCCTCGCTGGTTGATTAAAAACGACTAACATTGAACATGGTATAAATATATTTCGGTATTTTGCTCCATGTGAGTTGTATTCATTATTTTTGGTCGTAAATACCTTATTGTTCCGGGATAGGCTTTCATATAGAGCACTTAATGTAAAGGGGGGTTACTCTGCAGTGCTTGAACACCAGAAAAATTACACTTCGTGAGAACTGCAAATGGTTAAAAACAACTAAAACTGAAAACATGACACTTAGTCAATTTGATATTTTTATTTCAATATACATTTTAAAACGTAAAACAAGCACAATATTACAACTTTATATAGATAAATACACAGACAGTGACAATTCAGAAGCCATAATCGTTCTCTTTCTATTAGAGATATTAAAGAATGAAAATCAGAACTCTATTTATACATCTGGTAAAATTGCTCAATTTTTGACACAAATTAAATGACATTTTAATTGCATAAACACTTTTGTTTATTCGTCTTGGGTATGTAAACAAACAAACGTTGAGTAATTAACGACACTCGTTTATAGCGTCAGTTTGCGACACCAATTAGTAGAGAGTGATTATCGGCTCGTGGTGTTATTCACACCTCCCGCGGTCGCCACTGATAATTTCTCGAGTCGAGATAAACTGTGAAATCATATAGCAAATTAGAAGTTTGGGACTTAGATTTTCAAGTCGACATACCGGAATTGTCGTGATAAAAAGATCGACATAAACATCCATTTTTATTATAGATAAAGAAGGAATAATTTTGGGACCTAACAAATCTTGTTGAGATAACGGAAAATCGACATATGAGGAGTCTAGATAACTAGAGTCGACCGTATAAGTTTTATGAAAATCTGACATTCTGACCAGTTAATTACCTCAGGTAGTTTGTCTATAAGAATTATTGTTGTTGGAACTGCCAGTCTGAGACTTCAGCCATTTTGTGCACACCTTAGATAAGCACAAATCCCTGGCAGCAAAAGGGTTAATATTTGGTATATTTACCTGTAATTACATACAGTTACATTTGAATCCAGAGAAAGTATTATTTACATTCTAACACAAAGTGCAAAGTTTCTAGACTCTTACATTTATGCTGGAAAAAGTAGTTTTACAAATTTTGTTTGATGCTGCAAATGTTAAATGCTACCTGAAGATTTTCTTAGATTGTGATTAACACAAGTTGCAAATCATACCTTGCCATTATTACTTGTTTGTTTTCATTATATACATATATGAAGTCTTGTAAGATTATTTTATTATTTTCAGGAAGATGAAGGGGAAACAAAAGCATCACAGAAAACATCTTTTAATGTGAAACTTACAGGTTTTACTGATTCCCAAAAGATTGCTCTAATTAAAGAAATAAAAAATTTAATTCCTGGAACTAATCTTGTACAGGTATGATGTTTTATATTGTATAGTTTGTAATAAGAATTTTGGTATAAGTTTTGAAATGGGGTATACTTTTAACATGATAATAGAGATAAAAATGCTATATGTCATGCTCATTAATACTGGAGATGACCCAAAAAAGGGATCAGTATCCCTTATTTTTATTGCATTGTAAGTAGGTCTGGGTTTTGTCAGGAAAAATGATATTGCAGTATACTGTAAACTTATACCGTAAATAATTTGTTATTTTATCTCAACTGGGATGTGATCAGTCAGGAGTTTGTGTCCCTCTGATACAATTTCCATGGAATGAATTCATCTTTTGCTGACAATAAATATCATGCTTTTCAAAATTAGGCATAAAAAATTTCCACTAACCCATCCGACCATTTTTCTGCCAACCCTAGACTTAAATTTTTTTCTTGCGGATATTTTCACATAATAAACAATATCTCCCAACATTTTACAACATTTTCTGTCCTTACAGGAAAAAATGTTCCGCTGACCTACTGCTCTTTAATTTTGAGGGATGTTAGTTAAAACTTGATATCTATTTTTTGACCCTATGTACATTTATCCAACATACAAAAACAACAACAATAAAACTGATAAGTTCTGTTGATGGCAAGATTAAAGTGGGTCTTTGTATATGCCTTCTGTTATTCTTCAGTTTTCTTTCATGTAAATTTTATTCAATAATCATTTTGTTAAACTAGTTGACAAAAAAACCTCTTCAAGTGCTGATGTGATTTTGTATCTGTGATATAGAATTCTTCCATAAGTAACCCTAATTTTCCCTATATGACTATTGGACAGACTTCTCACTGTGCTTATCTCCCTTTACAGTGCTTATGTAAATGTTACACAATGATTACTTATAAAATAAAATTGGGGTTTAATCCCAAAGAATTCCAGTCTCTCATGCAGTGATCTCCCCTTACAGATATCTTTGTTACAGTCAAGTATACTCTGAAATCTTTATTAGTTGGAAAAGATATCTTGGAAATTGTGTTGCTTGATATTTTAATGGAACTTAAATTGTAATGTCTCTTTATAACCAATGTCTCTTTAGTGACCAATTAAATGCTTGAAGTTTGAAAGAATTAGAACTGTGAATACCATAAATGAAAAATGAATACATGTATTATTAACTGGTCATCTATGATAGCAGACCTGATTGGCAGCCATTTGGGAAAATTTGAATGCAGTTAATTTCTGTGTATCTAAACAAAAAAAAGGTTATATGGTGATTTGGATGCCGTATAAACTTATGAGTCGGCTGGTAGAATATTGGGTTGATCAGGTAACTGGAAACAAACCATTTTTATTGGCCTTATTAGGCCGCTTTTTTATTTTCAATCATTCTCATTATTGCTTGATGTGATTGGATTAAGTTTTAGATCCTTTTTTTTTGTTATAAATTATTTACTTGCTGATATTTTGTAGTAGTCTGTAATAATGGCGCTGTTCGAATTGTATATTCTGTTTACTGTCTTGGAGAATGTTTGAAAAATTTGTTTATTTAACATTCATTGATAAATCTGTTTATATCAGAGTAAACCTTGTCATTTTTCGGAATACAGGATCCCAGTGTCACCTTTTACCAGCCTAAAAAGATTGATTCCTTCTTTGTTCATTTTAAAGTTTCATTTTTACAATTCCTTATCATCTTGTATCAGTAAGAATTGGTAAAACAGGTTCTTCTTGAGTACTCTCCAATTCCTCCCATTTATACACAAACGCTGTCATTAAAGTACTGTACTTTCTTGTCTTGATGGTGTGTTATTGACCGATTAATTAAATATAAATGCGTTCAGGGTCATTGAAAGTTATCTAATGTTGATAGACATGTTTACCTTTTATGTTTCAGCCGTCTGTAGTATGATAAATGTTTATCATATATGATACGTTGAACATACCGGTAAAGCAGCTGTTTTAAATAAACACGTTGAAGGTTGCATTTTTTGTTTTGTTCAGCCTGAAAAGGACATTGGAATAAATTATAACCTCTCGATATGAATTCATGGACAGGATCAGTTTCTTGAGCCATCTATTTAAATACAGTAATCATGGACCTGGCCCCGATTCCACGAAAATACTAAAGTCCTTTACCTTACTTAACTTCGATTATTTACTTGATAAGCTACTTAGCTTAAGTTATTAAGTAAATAAGCGAAGTTAAGTAAGATACCTGACTTTAGTATTTTCAGGGAATCGGGGTCTGGTGTCTATTACTGATTTTAGGCAGGATATTTCAATTTATGTAAATACTGATTGTTATTAGTGTTTTGTTTTAGTACATATCATAGCCCTCCACTCAGCTTATAGTTGGTTGCAGTCAAAATATAACCAAACTTAAATTCAAAATGGCCGTTACAGGTAACGAAATTAGAACCTAAATGAGTTTTGTTTTAAAAGATGTTTAATTGAATAAGAACCAAATCTGTCCATTTGATGGCTTTGACCCCGTTATTCCTTTTGCTTGCCAATTTAGAATCCTTGTGAGAATCCTTTTATGTGTAGAATTATGGACCTTGTTCCCCATTATTCCTTTAAAGTTTCAGTTGTTCCCTAATATTTGATTTTTATTATGGATCCATCAGTTCTATTAGTTGTTGTCATTTCCCTTACATTTCTTTAGCTTTGAGGGACGTTGACCCAGTTTTTCCTCTACTTGACAATTAAGGGTCATAGGTACCAAATGTTCCAATGATTTATCAATTAAGGAGCATGAATCCCATTATTCTTCCAACCTAATGGGATAGAAGAATTATTATGAAATGAGACAAAATTATGTCATTTGAATTGATTTCAGTTAAATTAAGTCCTATATCATGCATGGTGATAAAAGAATCTAGTTCATTACTGCAGTGTCATCTGTCTTAAAAGATTAATATTACAGGCTACATCCTGTATACAGTTTTAGTTGTGTCTAACTGATCATTATGATATTCATCCTACCTCGGAGTATTTTATGTCCACATTTAATATGAAAGTCAGGGTAAATGTTGTTGGAACAACCATTGTGTATTAAAATTTGTTTGTATTGTAGTGAATGTTATCTACCATCATTAGCTGTGGTCTAAATGTTTGATTAAGGGCTAAGTTTCATCTGACATGCTTCTCTAATGTTTATATTGTTATCATTATATTCACACCATTGTTCAAGAGGGTACATTTTTCACCATGCTTATCGACCTGTCAAATTTGATGAAAAGATTTACGGTTATCTTGTGTGAAATTAACAACACATGGGACATTTTGACTGACAATAAGCAAGTTTTGTATTATTTCTGTGTGTAAAAACTTGTCAAACCTAGTCCTGAGATTATAAAACTTGAGACTGATCTCTTAGCTCAAATCTCAGTTTCATTTTCAAAGTACTGTGGTATCATTTATTTTCGTTGGGCTCAATTTTCGTGGTTTTTGGAAAAAATGGCTATTTCCTGGGGACGTAAATTTGTGGATTTTGAATTTTTGGAAAAAAAATTATTTTGCCTTTTTGTCCGCTGTCATTTTCTCCATGAAATATCCTCGCTAGTGAAGTAAAAATAATGCTAATTGGCCCTAACATGTCAAAAGGGGACTCCCATCTATTTTGGCCGACAGGATATAATTGTTTAATGTTTCAAATATGTGGTCAGATCAATTATGCCATCAGGAAAAAGTTGGATTCTTATCACTTTTATTTTATCATAAAAAATTTAGATTCACTTATAGACAAAATGAGAGTTGGGGAGATTAATGTCAAGTTTTATAACCTCTGGACCTGGTTGCACTCGAGAAAATTTTGATGACAATGTTTGCAATGGAGGAGCCCAATCAAATGATCAAAAATTTTTATCATTTGCATGCTCTTATAAATACTGTCTGCAAATCACATGCTTAATTAAAAGTGGACCTAGAAATAAAGATCATTATTAATGGTTTAGTTTTTAATTATCAAACCAATGGTCAGTATGGATGAGTTAACAAGTCACTAAAGATTGACATAATTATTTCCAGGCTAAGAAGTTTGTTGAAAGCACCCCTGTTGTAGTAAAGAAGGATTTAACTAAAGAAGAATCTGAAGAGCTGGTGAAAGCATTAGAAGCTGTTGGAGGAAAAACAGCCATTGAATAAACATGCAAAACTCTTATTTCAATTGTGTTAATGTTGGAAGTGGTTTTAGTGAAAGACTGGTATTACTGGTAGACATTTTCTGAGCAATGTTCATTGTTTCCATCAGGATTTTAGCACACTTATTGAATATTAGCCTTTGAGCTTAGGGATCAAATATGTGCTAATGATTAGTTGCGCTGTCTGGGCTATGATTAATAATTTCATTCAAAGCTCAGTTTTCATTTCATTGAAAATTTGAGGCTTATTGTAAGCTTCTGTTATGTTATAATGCCTAAAATCATGTTATTATCCTTATGAAAAATAGCAAGAGTCTTTCAAAGAAATTATCCCTTAATTATGTCTGATTTTTATGTATTAAGTGCACAGTCAAGTTTTGTATGGTTGAAAATTGCCACAGTGATGCACCACATATTATTTACATTTAGATATTCTTGAAAATGCCTGTAAGCAAATTTTGTCAGACTATTTTTTGTTTCTTTGAAAACATACTCTTGTCTGATGTTTGTAGCGTAAGTGAATGTCATTTATGTTTGCACTTGTTTTTTGAAAGAAAATTTAATTGAATAAAATATAGAATGTATGCAACACATGCTTCAATTTGCTATTTGAACCAAGAAGACATAATTCGGAGCTACACAACAAACTTTGAAATTGGTCTTGATCTGTCAAGAGCTACAACATTCTGAGACAGTAATTCATCCTATATGATTTGCACTGTTTTACGAATGTTGGCTGAGTTTTTTCAATTCAGTATTAAGTCACAGGTCCTATCAAAGCTCCTGCATTACTCAGTTCTTACCCATTCCCCCACAAGCAACTGTCAATTCATGTTAAGTATGAATCAGAAGTGAAGTACCAATAGTGATGTACCGGTATTATCTTCAAACAAATTGTATCCACAAACATCACTCTTACTACACAACTAAAAAAGCAGTTTATGCTACTTAAGAAGCTGCTTAATGCACAATATCATCTATAATAAAATCAATGACGTGAACAAGAGTTAGAAAATACATTTGTTATTAATTTTCATCATATACAATCACAAATATGATTTCATACAAAGCAGGAATGCCCACAAACAGGACAAGCACTTGACAAATAGTTAAAGTATAAACACAAAGGAACATGAACACATAACATGATTTCGATCCCAAACACGAAACTTTAAGCAACATAAAATAATAATGGTAAACATAAATGTCTAAACAAAAATGGCACCAAATAACCCTAAAAAGGGAAACTTTATGACATACTATACAGAATCATATAATCTCAACTGACACTAGGGACATTTAAATACCAATGACATTATTCTTTGGTATTAATAAAAAAATTGGATACTTCCAGATTAGCTACTCATGAGCTAGATAAAGTTTAATAATCACGTTTGAATAAACACCAGGCGTCTTCAAAATATCTTTTTCATTTTCACGGGACAAGA
This sequence comes from Lutraria rhynchaena, assembly GCA_008271625.1. Classification (NCBI taxonomy): domain Eukaryota; kingdom Metazoa; phylum Mollusca; class Bivalvia; order Venerida; family Mactridae; genus Lutraria; species Lutraria rhynchaena. The sequence goes on from VIBL01000415.1 coordinate 22,203, forward strand.
TACCTACCCTGATGAATAAAAAATTTTTTAGAAAATCAAACTTGTGAACTAAGGCCACCCTTGAGAATAACAAAATGTGACCTTTAATGACAGATGACCTTCCATCAGAGTTCTCTATCAAAGAATGGGCTTTATTCACAGGTTGGTCTTTTTCAGAGTTGGTCGCAAACATAGGTTTGACTGTAATTATTCCAGCATTATTCATAATATACATAAGCCACACAAAAAAACCCGCAGAAAAAGTGAAAATACTGGAAAAGGCAGTACAGAATGTCAAATGTATTTTTTCTTCATCTTGATCAAGATTTTCACCAATTATCAAATCCAGGCAGAGGATATTGAACAGCAAAGTCCTCAACTTCTTTTTTGAGACCTGCCATTTTAGCTTTCACATCCTCATCTTCAGCCAACTTGGCTCTGAACTCCTTCAAAGTTGGTCCACAATTCGCTAGAATTTCCTTAGTGAACTGAATGCCTACAAATACAAGTCTTAGCATCATGACATGTAAATAACTTTAACTCTACAGAAACTAAGCTAAAACAGGTAAACAAATTAACAAAAAAAAATGTTAAATAATGGGAGTTGATCTGTTTAAGAAGTTTTAAAGAGAATAAGATAGGACTTGGTAACATAAAAGGCATTAGTTTAACCGAATAAAATTTCGTGACTACTTCATTAGATTGTCAAATGCTCTAATAAAACCTAACCACACACTAGCATACCTCTGTGAAGCATATCGGCAACTTTCACAAATTCTTCCTCTTTCATGTTTCTTGATGTTAATGCTGGGGCTCCAATACGAAGTCCCCCAGGTCTAAGAGCACTCTTGTCCCCAGGACATGTGTTTTTATTTAATGCAATACCCATGTGCTCCAGCACAGTTTCTGTCCTGCTAGCATCCACTTTCATTGGTCTTAAGTCCACCCAGATCAAATGATTGTCAGTACCACCTGTAAACACATAAGATCTATCAGTAAGCTACATATCAAGATGTAGAAAGTCATGATAGATAAAAAAATATAAAGGATAGACATAAGATAACAACAGTGAGAATCTCTTGACTAGTAGAACTAACATACAACACAAGACTAACAAATTTACTATGGACAAAATAAATTTGTCCATTATGTAATTGACAAAATATAATACTTCATACCTGATACTAAAGTATAATTTCTGGCAAGGAACTCTTTGGCGAGAACTTGGGCATTAGCAACAACCTGTCTTTGGTATGCTTTGAATTCTGGAGTATTTGCTTGTTTTAATGCCACTGCAACAGCAGCTATTTGATGGTTATGTGGGCCACCTTGAAGTCCTGGAAATACAGCTTCATTGATCTTCTTCTCTATATCGTACATTTGCTTAGAGCCATCTTTGTTTACTTTCCTCACACCTGAAAGAAATAAAAGCCGAATTATTATAATGGCAAGTAATGACCTTTAAATACAAAATAAACTGTTAACAGAAATCACAGAAATATAAAAAAAAACAATTTTCAATGGCTTAAGCTGATAAGGATATCATTGAAAAGAAATTTTGACACAATAATTTCACCATTACAGATATACTTGTTGGACCATTACCTTTTCTAAAAAAGATCATCCCAGATCTTGGACCCCGAAGTGTCTTATGGGTTGTGGTTGTGACAACATCACAATACTCAAATGGACTCGGAGCAACACCTGCAGACACCAATCCACTTACATGTGCCATATCAGCCAATAAGTAAGCTCCATTTTCATCTGCAATCTCACGGAATCTTTTGTAGTCAAGGTGACGAGAGTAACAACTAATACCTGCAAAAAAGCGTTATTATTTATAGTAATCAGGATATTAAACCCCTTGTATCTATTGTATCAAACAAAAATCAGTTGCAAGACCAATAGTAATGACTTTACTTCAGTTGTCTGCACAAAATTAACCATAGCGGTGTGAGAAAACAGCAGGTTTAGTTGATATGTATGGTCAAATCAGTCGCTAGGAGCAAGAATAAATAAAATCAAGTTTTAAAAAACATAGATGATAGATGACTAAGATGAGACGATTCAATGACATTAAAATAATGCTTCATATCATACACAAAGTAGTATAAACTATAAGCTACTTACCAGCTACAATAATTTGTGGCAGGAAGAGTTTGGCATTTTCAGCAAGTTTATCATAGTCAATAGTTCCTGTCACAGGATCCAGTTTATATGGGAAAGATTCAAAGAACAGTGATGTAGCAGATATTTTCCTTGTTGGAGTCATAAATCCATGGCTGAGATGACCACCCTCAGGAAGATGCAGACCCATAATGCGACCATGGGGGCCAATCAAGGCTGTGTATACTGCAAAATTGGCAGGTGAACCAGAATGTGGCTGAACATTAACTCCCCATTCATCAGGACTCAGATTAAAAGCTTCTAGCGCACGTTTCTTACACAAATTTTCAACCTTATCAATTACTTCATTACCACCATAGTATCTGAAACATATGAACCAACACTCTTTGTTTCATCCTACTAAATTATAATATTCTGGCATGATGAGATCATATTTATGTTATATGTACAGAGTATCAGTCACACATACAAAAAATAGTGTGATTAGCTCCAAACCAGCATTGAACCTTGGCCTTCTCTGCAATTGGTATTTAAGACTATCTAGAAACTTCATACACGCCATTACAATTCCATGAAAGGATATGACCCAAATCATGTGATCAATTCCTCTTTTTGTATATGATTTAAAGTAATACAATCTCCTTTCAGGATCCCTCGTCAGAGATCCTTCTGTCTCATCATAATAATTCCAAAAAGAATGAAAGAAAAATGTACAAATTATTCTTCATATATTACCTTTGCCCCGGCTGCCCTTCTGAATATTTGTTGTTCAGACAGGATCCAAGAGCCTGAAGCACAGATTTGCTGGCAAAGTTTTCAGATGCAATCATTTCCAGGCCTTTTCTCTGCCTATCTTTTTCTTCCTGTATAAGAGCATTCATTTCTGGATCATCAACAGTGATGTCATCCTGAAGTCTGTAACCGTCTCCAGACATGATGAGAGATTGCAACTGAATAAAATTTAAACTTTATGTATAATATTTTCATCAAAATGAAAAACTTTATTACCAATACACTGACATCTATGTGATTCAAAATGTACAGTAGAGCATATTGCTGCAAATATTGATTAACTGCGTCATTCTTACACTGACAGCTTAATTTAGTTCATTTTTTGTGAGAAAGATTGCATCTATTAGCATGAGCAAGAATGCATCCGAAAAGTACTCAACTTATATAACAGCGCAAAAAAGGAAATTTCTTAACATTAAATAAAAATACAATGAACACTTGTTTCTTGGATATATCCGTTTCATAAACAGCTGGAACAACTACGATCATTTGGTTTTATGGCATGACATTACATATAAGTCCATTTTCTTACAAAAAAAGTGTAGGAAAATCCAGCGTGCGCTACCCGCCAATTTCTAGTAGCCGAGTGAGAAAGAATAAAGCCGCTCTTCACTTATATAGATATATCCAACCAATGAAATTCGTTGTTCTATTGAAAGAGTTATGCTGATTGGCTCATTATTCATCGTTGTTAAAACTCTAACGAATTTGTAAAAAATAACAGAAAAGTGTTGGGTTCAGCAATTGTAAACATCACAGACCGGCTAGGAAGACTTTTCAACCCACACCGCACTAGATGTATGTTAGCTAAATTAGCGTACTCATTCGGCCGCACAGTAGAAGTGCACGTATAGCGTTGTGTGTATATGTGTATATAAGTGTTTATATTAAGATAGCGTATCTCTAATGTGTATTTCGTTGAAGATAACCAAATGTATATATGTTTAGGGTGATAAATTCATCGATAGGCGAAAATGACCGAACTTCGTCCAACACTCGTCAGTGTACGTCATCTAGAACTTCTGCGCAGATTATTGGTTTGTCTGCATACGAAAACTTGTTTTTTTTCTCTCGTATTAGAATTCTCACCTAGATCTAATTCGTGTCTACATTAAGTATGTCAAGTTCTCAATTCTTACTGAGACCTGAGACCATTATACATTGTTTAATGATCCCAGATTCTTGTTGATTCAAGACTAGCTACTCATTACAAGGGCGGATTTAGGGATGGGCCAGTCTCCCCAACAAAGATCCAGCCAGTGTAATTTTCTTTTGAAATTTATTTCATTAAATTATAGAAGCAACAATTAAATATAAACCCAACCGTTAATTTTGTGTCAAAAAGTAGAACAGAGTATTCATGGGCATTAAGTCTTCCAGTCGCATTCGTGAAAAAAAAATTCGATGAAGTAGCACATAGACTACCATACAGACTACCAGTTTCTAAAAAAAGTTTTGTCTAAGATATACGCATTCATATTATGATTAAGAGAATGTGACAATTAATTGTAGATCAAGTCTTGATATAAGCTGCTGGTGGCAGAAGGAGCTTAAGTGTGTTTTTCACAGTTACAAAATATGTACACGCACGAAACTTGAACATAAGTAAGTACTAATTAAGCCTCTATGCAATCCCTTGACTACAGGTCGGTTACTGAAATTCATCAATATGGCTTTTCCACTTGCCCGTTTGCAAACAGTTAAAATTGCAAACAATTACATGTATTCTAGGTATGTTTGAGGAGAGAAAGCTCGTGAAATAACACTTTTGGGAACCTCACTGTTTAACTTGGCGCGCTACAGCAAGAGCAAGGTTCCAGAATAGAGCACGAGTTTCAGAAGGGATGCCGGGGCCTAGGCTGAATACCATTACTTCCGTCAATCGAAAAAATGACGAGTGACTTACCTTTTAGTTTTTCAGCTACGCAGAGTAGCGAAATGACGTGTTTTTTTTCTTGGCTGATTTGAATTGTTTGTTGAGTTTTTATTAAAAATTAGGTCTGTTCGGGTATATAAATCATGGAAATCGAGTGCCTATGCGAGAGACTTTTGCATGGTTTCGAAGATGCAACGTTCTTATTAAGTTTTTTTTTTACAAATAGAGATGAATACATCAAATTACTCCTCGGAACACTAAGAAACCGAATAACAAGTTACAAATGATTTTAGCTTATCACTTAGGGTGGGTTTACTGATGTACCGAAACATTTTCTTTATGTTTTTTTGTTGTAAGAATGCGGCTTAAACCTGTTGTTAAATTTAAGCAGTAAATCAATTCTGAGGAATGTTCATATACAAATATATTAAATATATCTATGAACTATGAGTTCTTCTGACACTATGTTTTGTCATGTTTGTTTGTGATAATAAATGTTTAATGTAGAACGGCAAGTAATGTTCCAGTATTTTAACTATGAATTTATTCATAAACGTGACAGAGGTTTTACTTTAATGCAGAGTGCTATATTAACAAATGAAGCTGTTGCACGAGACGTGTGCATACAAGGGGGATAACCAGTGAGATGCTATCAATAAACTGGTACCCATTGACTCTGGTGTACTGGTGTACAGAGACCTTTGGTGCACTGCAACATGGAACGGGGATCAGCTTATGCTATCATTGGAGTTATCATGATTCGTGTACGTACAGTGTCAACCCATGAATCACGAGCTCTTAGAGACAGGATTGACCCATAGACGTTGAATCTTTTCCCAACATAATGAGTAAGCTGAATTGACAGCGTCAAAGCATCAATTTTGTAATACGTTTTAAAAGACAAAATTGCAGTCGTTGATAGTTTTTTTCCTCTAAATGTTTAAGATTTAGAATCAACTAATAATTAAACAAATCGAGGCGGAATTTTTATATTAACAAGATTTAGCTTCATATTGACAATGTTATCAAAAAGCTTCAACTTCAATGTAGACCATAATATTACTTGGGTTTAAATCAAACAGAATCAGACATCGATAACCAAGGGACGCAACTGTTGCTTCATAAAACTATTCAAATAAAAGAGTTTTTTCCCTTGGTTGGCTTTGAGGCTGAATTCATTAAAAAGGAATTGTGTAAAACAGGAATCCACCTGCCTTTTTGTAGAACTTCCTTGCTGTCTTGGCAGAAGAAAGATCACTTACACATGTTTTATAAACCCCAAGGAAACATTCAATTCGTGGATGTCAATTATGAATTTTCCCGCGGTTTAATTTTGTACTTTCGGTTTAGAGTACACAAAACAAAACACGTGATCAATGTGCAGCGACAGCCAATCAGATCGTCCAAACTGCTGTCATTGACTATTTACACCTGACCAAGTTTATTACTCGCACGGTTCGTGTGATTGTTTTCGAGGAATAAATTCATTGCAAAAGTTATTTTGGACGTTTTTTGTGCATGCCATAAGTAGTTCTTGGATTAATTTATTGAAACAATTGCTAAAAACATTGTTTCACCTGGTCGTTGTTTGTATAAGGTAAGATATTTTAACACCTGTTCTGGGACTGTCCCATGCGATAATTACCCGTAATAAAGAATGTTCCATTTTTCTGTGACCGACCTTTGACTTCGAAAATTCTTAATTCTGTTATGCTTTTATTTCAGTTCGTCCATTCTTTAAATTTATATGAACTGTTTTCTCTGAATTGTATATGAACAATTAAAACCTATTTATTAATTGTTCTGTGTAATTAAAATCAGAATTTTGGTTGCAACGTGATAGAAATGATAATTAAGGTGTGTTTTTGTATTCATTGTGTAATAGAAGTCCATTAAAATTGTGATTTTTTTTTAATTCATCGCATCATACACTTGAAAGTAAAAAAGTATGTTCACTATTAAAAAGTATTATTGCATTGAATTATGTATAAATTTTACATGCAGGTGCTTATATGTTTTGTATTTGGAGACAAATGAGCTTTTTCTGTTAAAGTATTTTATTCATGGATTTCTTCTTGTTCTCTTCTTTTACTGGTCAGCAAAACTTGTTGGCTATTTCAATATTATTCCAATTTTAGTGTACTGGTATCTGAATTTTATATGTAAGAGGGTCAAACAGTTACATTGTAATGAATTAAACAAGAAACAAAAAAAGTTATTTCCCAAGTGTCTTGTTAAAAAAATTCATATTTATTTATAGCAATGTTCTCTTGCTTACCGCTAATTATATATGTTTGATATTGCTTTCAAATGTCTGATAATTTATGTCTCATATTTTTCTCATATTATCAATTAATCATTTATGGTTTGAGTCAGAACAATGTGTGTTCATAATATACTTTGTACAGACTTCTCTTTTTTCAATGAATTTGATGAAAATGATATTCCTGTCTGATAATGTCTTTCAAACTTATTCTATTTTGTATTAACCACTCCATGCTTGCTTGAGTTGACAATATGAATAAGATGTGTAATTTCATTTTACATATAAATGACACTTCAGTTGATAGAAAAAAATATATATCACGTAAAAGCTGAAAGCTTTCACCTTTTTGTAATTCTTGTCTTCAATAACTAACAGTTATTATCTTATTATAGTAATTTATATCAAGACTCCGATACTATAATTATGAAGGTAGTCCTAATCATTTTTTAAACTATTTATCTGAATTAGTATATCGACTGGTATTTCATTCATTTTCAGCCCATTCAACAAAATGCCTAAAAAAATAAAGGTAGAATTACATAATTTAGCTTTTTATTATTACAATAATGATTTTTGTGAATAGTTGGATGCAGGTTAAATTGTAGTAGTAGGGGAAAAAAGTAGCAATACCAATTATTGTCAGGTTCATACTTGTGTACGTCTTTAACCTGGCTACTTGAAAAATGTTCTAAACCTCTTAAATATGGTCTAAATTCCCGGATTCCTTCATTGTATGGTATTTATGAGGTAATAGCTAGGATCAGTTAAGGTTTATTTTGTGTGAAAGGACCACAGAAAGAGGATTAAAACATAACCAACTTATTTATCTGTATTGTTACCTTCACGGTTATATATCTTCTTTGCTAATAGTGACACTTTGTGTTCCTTCACTTAATTTCAACTGTCTAGGACTTCATTTTTAGTACTTTCCGAAATTTACAAAGCATTTTTTTAATTCATGAAAAGTAAATACAAATATTTATATCAGTTTATGTAAGCTTGGAACTTAATAAAATATCACTGAAACCAATAACAGCTTTGTAAATAGAAGATTATGATTTTTAGATACACTTACAGACTGAGTATATTTTTAATGCCTTGGCTAAAATATCTGTAAATATCTCAGATTTTCATTCAACACTCAATCATGTCACATGTGTTTGATGCAGTAAACAGCTTGTCTCATATGCAAAACTTAATACATCAAACAACAAGTTTTACCTAATTCAACAATTTGTATGTTTGTATGGTTCGTCTTTCGTTTTTGTACTTAGTACAGTGAATATATTCATACCTTGTTATAGGGGCAAATTATTCAGAGCAAGATATTTCTGTTTCAAAACTAATAAACTACTGCACATTAACAAAAAAAAACGTTGTACTAGTCGTCCCAATTATCGCTATTTTTTCTGTTCACCTGTAAGATTTGCTTCGCTACAAATCTGTGAATGAATGTTGTTAGCAACCTTTTCTATATCACAGTTTAAGTGTGGTGACAGTTGGGGACCAAAGATTAAATTCTTTCTTGTTTTCAACAATTTTGATGGATAATTTCTTGTACCATTTTTTTCATCTGATATTAATTGCATCTTTTCAGGAGGACAAAGATGGTGGACAGGGGTATAAATTAACTCTGAAATTCAATTAGCCAGCCGGGCTTGTAGCTTTTGTAATCAAGTAGCCCAGTTTAAAATCAATTAGCCCAGAGTTAAATTATATTTTTGTATATACCACCACATTATTTTTATGTAATACAAGTAAACAGTGTCAAGTTTGACAAAATTGACGATCATCATAGCACAAATGCTCGCTGTTGAAAATTTAGTGCAATCTGACCTACGAACATGTCAAGAGAAGTATCAAAGTCTAGATGCTGTACCCGGGTACGGCTATAAGGCCGCAATTTTCAGCAAATTATGACTATGTCTTTTTGCAGCAAAAAATCGAAAATGAAAGTAAAACATTGGGAAAAACATAGGCAAACTACTACTCAACGTCTGGGCGATCATCAGGTACCATAACCAGTTTTAGTCATCACTGGCAACTGGGCAATTGTTAATTTATATCCCTCATGGTGTTTACTTATTTTTCATTTCCCATTTTTTGGCAGTATGAAATTATGTAACATATAAGACTATCAACATTATAAGTTTGCATTTTGGTATGTTTAATCAATGAACCTTTAAGAAATTTAATGTATTACTTAACTGGGTATGAAATGAAATATTTGCTTTATTACAATTTTTTGTTTGTGTCTGTGGTTTATTGTGGATTGTTAAACAAACTTGTCTCATTGTATATTGCATGTTGTTTATTGTTGCATATATTTTATATGGCAAGTTTAGGTCTGCCTTTTGTTATCAAGAGATAAATTTGCTTGAAAATGATTATTTTGTGGACGGAGGGGTTTATTTAGCATTTCTCAGATAGAAAATTGCATTTCTAAACCTGTATTTGGAGTGCACAATAAATGGAGAATTTGGAAAGAAATTAGGCATATTGAATACAGTAAATAATGTTGTTTTTTATGACAAGTTTAATGGAATGGTCTTAGTACTGAGGTCTGTAATATCACTGGTCTTTATAATTTGGTGGTCTTAAAATTGAGTGGTTAAATTCTAAGTAAGATTTTATTGTTGTGCAAAATTTTTGAAAGCACAATGTAATCATTGTATTATCATTGCAATATTTTGGCCCATCGTATTTAGGATGTAAGCTTTGGCTAATTAATGCTCATTAATGAAGTTGTCTGATTAATTATTAAATAACTCACTTTAAAGTCAATGAAGTTATTGTGTTAAAGGTTAGATGAAGAAACTGACAGTTGATTTGTTTAATTGTTTGATGAGGTTATGACATTACAGTGTGATGTATGACGTATTGTATGTTACATGACAGGACAATGTGACAACCTTATGACTGCTGTTTTAATACAAGATGATACTCCTTTATTTATGTAGGTGTGAGTCACTAAATGTACATATTTTTGTAAATATTTTTAAGTCGTAAGCCATACCATTGTTCTATTTTTGCATTTTATAATTCACAAATATCTAAGTCCTTTCATAATACATTGCATGTTTCAAGTAAGCTAATTGCTAGTTATCTGCCGAGGTAAGATAGAGGCTTCACTGATCAGTTATTTTAGACATTTAAATTAGAGATCAACTCTAATGTTACTAGTATTTAATTTTCAAACGCAAGTTAAGCAGACGCAATGGGTTGCAATGAATTTTATTGCAGTGCATTATGGGATGCAATTTATATTAAGTGCTTCTGTAAGGGCCATTGATTTAAATCCATAAATTACATGGTTCAGACCAAGTTTTATAGCTACATTCTGTTGCCTGTACTATAAATACAGATTTTTCCTCGTATTAATTCAAAAAAATGTTTCCACAACTGCTGCTTTGAGGACAGACATATTGGTTTATTATACCGATAGTCAGAATTACAATGACAATGCTAAGAAATCTCTGCAGTCCTGATCAATTCTTTATTGAAGTTAGTATTACTTTATGATCTTGCTGAACATTATGGCAAATGTCTGATAAGATGATGTAATATCATTATCCTATTGTTTCTTCCTAGGATCAATAACAGCATGATCAAGTCTCTGCATGCTTGTCTTGTTTATATACCCTATGCCTCATAAGCATATTCTGGACTCTTTTTCCAAATTCAAAGCTAATATGTTTTTTTTTGTTGTTTTTATGTGACTTGTTGCCACTGGGGTTTAACGCCTCCTTTCAACAATTTTTCAGTTATATACGGTGACTGGTTCACCTAACCAGTTTTCCTGGACTGTATACTAACCAGTACTAACTTACCCTTCCACAAGGAGCTGGCAACTTCTCCACATATGGAGGAAAATCAACATTTTTGTCAAATTTTCGTAGAAGGGTACGACCCGCCACTACCAGGATTTGAACGGATCTCCAGGTTACAAGTCCAGCACACTTAAACCACTGGACCACAGCCGCTGCCTCTCAAAGCTAATATACAAACATCTATTTATCTAAGAAAAATTGGGTTATTTCTCTCTGACAGAGTGGAAAACGTGGTAATAGAAACAATTACTCATTACAAGCAATGCCTTCTTCTGACACAATGTTTTCAAACGATCTGCTTCAGATGGGGGGGGGATGAATGTGGTATTAGGGTAATGTGAAGCAGCTCCTTTTAAATTCTCGTAATGACTGTTTATATAAAATACAGATATGAGGTCATACAGACATTTTAACTTGAATGATTTATTTTCCTTGCTGCACTTTGAGTTCCTTTTATTGGGTGCACATAAGGAGACAGACTTAATTAATCAGCCAATCGTTAAATAAATGGTACTTTAAAAGAGCATCTGCCGCAATGTCCCATTTGTAAGCATTTTCATTCTTTTGTCAAAATCACCTCGATGCTCACTTTCATAATACAGTTTTTGTTTAGGAAATTATTAATATGTTCCTGTATTAACTTTATCTGCTGATATATATCTGTGACTGTATAGATATAAGTAGATTCTGTAGTTTTTGTGCTCACTGTAAGAATAGCATTGACAGCTTGAAGTTAAGTCACTGATGGATGGCATTGTTGTGGTGTTTTCACAAGGAATCAATAGTGAGACCATTATACATGTAATCATTGATTTATCGTTTATTGATTCCATCATTTATTGATTCCATCAATGCGTGGTTAAACTCTGACCAGGATATGTTCTGTGTGCAGTAAACAGAGAAATTTGTGAAGCGTAAGTTTAGTTGAAAATATAATTGTGCTTCAATTTAGAAATTATAGGTTTAATTGTTATGGAAGTTTTTTTATTTCAAAAACTTGAGAAGTTCATGAATATGAATAATTGTTACAGTTGAATTACAGTACTTGCTTAAAGTCTAAATGTCACAACTTAGGCGCAAGTTGAATGGAACTGGAAAACAGTCAAACCTGTGAACAAAGGCAACCCTAACAAACTGATCTCCAATAAAAATCCATCTGTCAATAAATTGGGAAAGACAAAGTGTGGCCTTTATTGACAGATGGCTTTTATTCGGAGGTCAGTTTGTCCTAAATAACTGGTGACATTCTTTCAAAGAATAGCCTTCATTCACAGGGTGGTCTTTAATTATGGTGGCCACAAGCACAAGTTTGACTGTACATGCCTGAAAATAAGGGTAAAGTATGAAACTGTTTCAGAGCTGTGGTTGGTGGGTGAATTTGTAAAAAACTGCTGTAATTAACTATGATTAATATTGGGACTGTATCAATTTCAGTCTAACCGAAACCCTATGTTTTCTTTTGGAAACATGTGGAAACTTTGCGGTAAAATGGCAGGCCTTTTTTATTTTCGGGTCCAGTATTCAGCCCTGTTCCCCAAGTAAATATATATTTTTCCCAATTGAAAGAGAAAAAATTCGCCATAATTAAAAAGAACGAAAATATTCTATCATCATGTATATAAAGCTTTTTAAATGGAATTAATCATGTACAATGTGAAATAAAGAGTGGTTTAGACATAACTTTGCATTTAGTTTTTAATGAATGTAAGACTTTATTAATTCCCAATTCGGTGATTCACAATGCAAATTTCCCCAATCAAAGGAACTTAATACCTGTTCCCCCAAAACCATAAAAAGGGCTGAATAGAAAAATTGATCTTCTTTATCTTAAATCAACACAGTACTTATAGTATAACATTCTGTGTGTTAAATATAGTCAACATTCATTAATAAGCCCCTCTTTCAGCATTTTATTTCTTTATGACGTCACCACCGTCGCTACATATTAAAATTTTGGCAGATAATAAAAAATGGCAGGTTTATTATTATTATAATCCCCAGACACCCTAGATTGCATCGGTTCAAATATGGGTCTGGCTACGGCACTGGACATTAATCAGTACTTTTACTTTCATAACAACTTATTCCATTAAGGTTGTTTCAACAGCCTGAGACAATGTTTACTAAAAGTTTGCAGTCTATATTATGTTCTTTTTATCTGTTTTATCAAGTCATTTGCGTTGTATGAAATTAACCATACATGGATTAATTAGATGAAATTCCATAACAGATTGAAATCATTTTTAAAAAGTGTGTAGAAAAATGTTGAAGCATTCAATGCCCAGAGAAATAAGTCTTTATTGACATTGAGGCTTAAGGGGTACAGGATATTTAATTTTGTACAATAACGACCACATTTGCTGGTTTTGAAGGTTGTTATAGATAATTCTTGTATTGGGTCAAAGCACTACGTGGTATAAAGGGTTTTATTTGTATCCAAGTTCTGTCCATTTTTGATGAAGGTGAACCACTTAGGCTGTCAGAGCACAGTCAAACCTGTGTACGAAGGCCACTCTTGAGAAAGACAAAGTATGATCTTTATTGACTGATGGCCTTTATTTGAAGGACAGTTTGTTCTAAATAACCAATGATGGTTTTACAAAAAATGACCTTTATTCACAGGGTGGTCTTTATTCAGAGGTGGCTGCAAACACAAGTTTGACTGTATAACATTTTGTGTATCGTGCTCATCTGATAAAAGGACCTGTCAGTCATTATTGGCCTTCTTATTGCAATTAGTGGCCTATTTTGGGCCTAACTTAAAGCCATTATTATGGCCCTCATAGCATAATTCATTACAGGCAGATTATCTGTGTCTCTAACCCAGCCCAGCATATTGATTGGGTTTTAATATAATGCATATTTACAGAATATATTCCATACCTGTACAAATCAGTGTTAAATTAGGAATAAGCATTCATAATAAATTGCAACATATTAAAATATCACAATTGTACTTTTTCTGCCTAATTTATTTCCAATGTCAATTTATAACCCTGTAATGACATGATCCATACAAGTGTCACTATATTTTAACTGCTTAAAGGTATACTACTGTTATAATTTTAAGCTTTTATATATTAGATGTCATTTGGGAGAATTATATTTACATATTGTGTGAAATTGGCTGAATTCCATAAATGTGCTCTTTAGTATGATATCAAGTGTCAGACTGCTTCACTTATTTTCTATGACTGCATTGACTGGTTTACTTAAAAACATTTGGATTTAATTCCGGTATTTTCATACTTTTATGATAATGAAATACATACATATCTTATTTCAAAATCTGTATTGTGGCCCACATTTTAGCGTGAAATATGAGAAACCAGTGATTTATTTAATTTTTCTGCATAGTACTACATTATGTCGTAATACATTAGCCACACATTCAGTAGTTTCTATTCTATCTTATTCAATGTTTAGCCCTTTGCCTCATAATACTGCATTTCCCTGCATCTGAAGCAGACGACTTTTAAAAACATTGTGGCAAAAGAAGCCATTGCCTGTAATGAATAATGGCTTCTTTTAGTACCATGTTTTCCACTCTGCCAGAGAGAAATAACCCAATTTTCTTAAATAAATCGATGTTTTGTATACTAGCTTGAATTTGGAAGAGTCCAAAAATATGCTTATGAGGCAAAGGGTTAAAACAGACTACAATAGTTTTGTCTGATATTGACAACTATGCTTTATCTTGTACACTAAAAAGTATTAACAATAACAATGACTTGTAAACAGCTTATATAGTTGGGTGCAATGATACGGCCAAACCTGTATCGAGATATACTGCAATACAATCAATCGGTATTGTGATACGTGTTGAGATATTCTGTTGCATTAAAGAACATGATAAAAACAAAAGCCTGTTTAAATTTATGTTGGGGAGGAATCAATGTTTCACTGCTCACATATTAAAGAAAAATTAAACAGGTCGGCATTGCTCTTTGAACATATGGATTGGTTACAGCAACTTTTGTGAAATGTCTTGATTTGAGTCATCATATAAGATGAATTACAACAGAATTGTAATTCAAGGGAGATGAATTGTTTTTTTTTGTTTTTTTTTTGCTGATGGCTTAAAGTGCACTGCTTTCATTTCTGTGCATGCCAATGTAATTAATTAAATATCGAGGTACGGGGATGTCATACAACGGTACGTTACACTGCCTTACATTGTACCACAATATACCGGTATACCAGTATATTGTTGCGACTCTGTTATATAGCCCAACATTTCCAAAACTTGGATGTTTTCCTGATGAAGGTATTGTAAATACCCAAACTGGTCTAAATAAAATATAGTTCAGTGCCGTAGTCTGACCCATATTTGAAACTGAGGCAATCTAGGAGGGTCGGGGGCATGCTCCCCAAAACTTTTTTTTTACTAAAACCTGCCATTTTCCCCAATTATCTGCCCAAATTTTAACCGAGGCATATGCTTCAATGTGCCTCAGTGTAGCTACAGTGGTATAGTTTAAATTGACCTTGTGCAAGACGTGTTCATCTCTCCAATACATCCTTACCAGTCCTAGGTGGGTTTTAGTGAACAAAATGGTACATTTCCTATTTTCTGTTACTTGTACAATTTTCAGTGTCCATTTCTTCCATTTTACTTTGATTTGATCAAGCATTAAGTACTGATTTTTCCTTGTTGAGTTTTATGTATTTACTTATAAAATATTCATAACAATTCTGTACTCTTGCCTCATATGTACTAATTTGTTATAGTAGCCGTAGTAAGTTGAACTTATCGTACAATGTAATCAAACCTTTAGTAAAGGTAGCACAGATCTGTATACATTCAACAGCCTGTTTATGTCAGATTTAAGTAGTCCTACAGTGTGTTATTGGATTTTTTTTTTTATCAAATTCATTTCTGATATTCGTGTATACGAACCCTGGCACATACAGAGTTCTGACTCGGGCATTAAAACATATTGCTACATCATCAACTGTGTTCTGAAATGTATTGACTCTCAAATTACAATGACCTAGATTTTCAGATGCTGACAAATTCCTATGACCTAGATTTTCAGACACTATGACAAATTCCAATGACCTAGATTTTCAGGCACTGACAAATTCCAATGACCTAGATTTTCAGACACTGACAAATTCCAATGACCTAGATTTTCAGACACTATGACAAATTCCAATGACCTAGATTTTCAGACACTATGACAAATTCCAATGACCTAGATTTTCAGGCACTGACAAATTCCAATGACCTAGATTTTCAGACACTGACAAATTTCAATGACCTAGATTTTCAGACACTATGACAAATTCCAATGACCTAGATTTTCAGACACTATGACAAATTCCAATGACCTAGATTTTCAGGCACTGACAAATTCCAATGACCTAGATTTTCAGACACTGACAAATTCCAATGACCTAGATTTTCAGACACTATGACAAATTCCAATGACCTAGATTTTAGACACAGACAGCAACAGCTTCAAACAACCTTTGGTGGATTTTCGGATACTAACAGCAACAAATTAGACATCATAGATTGATAAACACAAAAGGTAATCTAAATTTACTGGTACAAACAGGCAAAGATTCAAGCATGAATAACAGTAATGTGGCTAACATGATGATATGATTACTCAATGCCTAAAAACTGATATTTTGTCAGACTCTTATCCATCTTTGTAGTTTTTTTTATTGTGACTCAATATATTGATCATAGCAGCAAACATTTCAATGTTGCCATATTGTAATGAGAAATAATTGATGTTTGTAGCATAGGAATATTTAGTTTCTATTTGGTATATTTATAAGAAATCTGTCAAGTAAAGTTTGACATGTTTATAAAATTTGTATACTTTTGATTTAACGTGTTAATCCTGTTCTTTGATACTGTTTGCGTTCATATTACAGACTGTCATTGTGCCAGTGTATCAATTCTCTGTCCTTAAAGATAACTTTGAAAGGTTAATATAAACAAAGAAGTCAGGATAAGCTGATGATGGCTTAGAGACATCTCTATCCAGTTATTTCTGTATGTGTGATGTATTAAACTAGGAGATGAAGTACTAGAAAAAAGGATTTTTCTGAAATGTTGATAATTGTAGGATCTACTTGTAGTACGCTTTCCACTAATTTGATCAGTTTTTTCAGTTATGTTTGGTTTAAATTCTTTAGAGAATTTTTATGTCATATTTACTGTTGCTTTTCTGTAACAATCAGAGTTTTGATGGGTATGTCTAAGTGTAGTAATCTATGTTATCTATGTGTCCACAAGTTCTCTACAAGTAATGTTTGTTCGGTCTTGTGTTTAGAACAAACTGAAAACTGATTACAGTTATGTCTGCCAATCAATTGGCCCATACAATGCTCATGGTATACCTGTCAGTGCCGCCTTGATCATATCAGTACCTCCAGATCCTGCCCAGGTAAAGTAACACCCCTGGTATACCCTATCAGTGCTTACCTTAGACCCTCCAAATCCTGCCCAGGTAAGTTAATACTCCTGGTATACCCTATCAGTGCTTACCTTAGATCCTCCAAATCCTGCCCAGGTAAAGTAATACTCCTGGTATACCCTATCAGTGCTTACCTTAGACCCTCCAAATCCTGCCCAGGTAAGGTAATACTCTTGGTATACCCTATCAGTGCTTACCTTAGACCCTCCAAATCCTGCCCAGGTAAGGTAATACTCCTGGTATACCCTATCAGTGCTTACCTTAGACCCTCCAAATCCTGCCCAGGTAAAGTAATACTCCTGGTATACCCTATCAGTGCTTACCTTAGACCCTCCAAATCCTGCCCAGGTAAGGTAATACTCCTGGTATACCCTATCAGTGCTTACCTTAGACCCTCCAAATCCTGCCCAGGTAAGGTAATACTCCTGGTATACCCTATCAGTGCTTACCTTAGACCCTCCAAATCCTGCCCAGGTAAGGTAATACTCCTGGTATACCCTATCAGTGCTTACCTTAGACCCTCCAAATCCTGCCCAGGTAAGGTAATACTCCTGGTATACCCTATCAGTGCATACCTTAGACTCTCCAAATCCTGCCCAGGTAAGGTAATACTCTTGGTATACCCTATCAGTGCTTACCTTAGACCCTCCAAATCCTGCCCAGGTAAGGTAATGCTCCTGGTATACCCTATCAGTGCTTACCTTAGACCCTCCAAATCCTGCCATGGTGAGGTAATGCTCCTGGTATACTCTATTAGTGCTTACTTTAGACCCTCCAGATCCTGCCTTGGCGAGGTATTGTTCACAAAGCAACTGTCTTTTCTGATCTCTGATGACAAAAGCTTATAAGGTGGAATTTTTGATATGTACCTACATATTACTATCTTGATATTTTAAAACCATGGCCACAATCACCTTCCTACAAAAACTGCTGTCACAATGTCATATTTATTTCACAGCATTATTCTGTGGGTGACTCCTCCTGGCTTAAAAGAGGTGAATAAGTTGAAAAAATAATCCAACCAATAGCTTGCTGATTTATACCAGAATGGCCAGTGATTGGTTAAAAAGTCATCATTCTTGCTGTAGATAGATGAAAACCTTTGCACAGACCGGCTCAATCCATATTTTAATATTTGTGTTGTATTTAAAAATTTGTATGCTCATCTAAAAATGCCAACAAAATTCTGTCTTTCTTATTAAATAGTTTCTTATTCATCTTCAACTGTGTTTATACGCGAAGTTGATGGTAAGCATCATTGGAATGCAAGGCTATAATTTATTACTAGGAGGTCTTCCATTTCGCACCATGGCTGCACCTTGTCTTACAACATAGCTATTTCTAAATCCAACCTTTCACATCATTCCATTTAGAAATGAATTAAGCTGTTGTACAACTGGTTTTAAGTTATCTATCTATATTGATCTGAAACCTTTGTAGATGGCAGTTTTAATGAAAAGTGGTTTTATGCTTATGCGTCTTAGAAGTTGTTGAATGTATGGGTCATTTAAAAACAAAATGGGAAAAAATTTTAAAGTTGCTTTATTGTCCGATCTCATTATCATTCTGTATTGAAAAGAGGGCTATATTGCCAGGGGTGTAGAGATAAGCCGGGAGCCGGAAAAATCAACCCACTGTTTGAGCATTCTTGCTAGCTACTTTTTTCCCCACAGGGGGCATTACCCCCTTGCCCCCTATCGAGGGAACCCCAGACCCCCATTTACTTTTTGTAGATTGCCAGCTTCATGAAAACATCTACACCCTTGATTGCATTCCCTGATTTAAACAATTCATTGTATAAATTGTTTCAAAAGTTAAAAAATGACCGATTTAAAATTGGTTTGACAGACATTTCTACAGTTACGAGTATACTATTTTCTACGTGACTGTTTTAGTGGACATGTTTGTGACTTCATGGTGTGAACTGTCAATATAAGTGTTTTGTGTTTATTTTGCATGAGCTATTCAAATGTTTGATTGCCACTCATGTCTGTAGCATGGTTTGTGTTCATGTTGATGTTGGTATGCGCTAGTATTTAGAATTATGTTGTTTTAAATTATGAATTCAAGTTACAAGTTATAATGATCAACTAACCTTACTATTTAAGAATGTACTATTTATTTGGTGTCTTCTCAATTTATTTAGCCCTTTCAGTTCCTGCCATTATGGCAAGATTCCGAAATGGGAGTATCAAAATCATGAATCACTCACTCACTTTTGTCAGTTCTATTCAACTTTGTGATCAAATTATCAACTTGCAGAGAGATCTTTCTGAGTTACTAGTGTAGATAATTTGATTGTTTGTTTTTATGCAACTTATTGTCACTTGTGTTTAACACTGTTTTTCAACAATTTTTCAGTTATATAAGGTGACCGGTTCACCTAACCAGTTTTCCTGGACTGTTTACTAACCAGTACTAACTTACCCTTCCACAAGGAGCCGGCAACTTCTCCACATATGGAGGAAAATCAACATTTTTGTCAAATTTTCATAGAAGTGTATAATCTACTGCAACCGGGATTCAGTGTAGATGAGAATTGCCATGAAACATATTGTCATTATAAGGAGTACAAGTCTGCTGAACATATTTTTTTTCCGATATACAGGGCTTAGCATAATGCACACACTGGATTTGTTTGTATCAGCTCGAATTACATTGTTGCAATCTGTCTATGTTTAAGTGATACAATGACATTTCATGCCTTTTCCATGTTTTTTGTTTTCTCAGAAGTCTTGTGGGAACAATACCGGTAAATATTTTGTTCCTTCATTAATTCATTCTGTCTTAGAGCTTCAGATGTGAATTTTTGCAGTTTATATTCAATTAGAAAACTTGTTTTGCATATTCAATGAATTATGCTGGCTATGATTGAAATGTATGTCTGTTAATATCATATTATTGTATGGTTTTATAAACAGACATATCAACACTTCCATGGAGTATAATCACTCAATAGGACTGTAATTTAGATAAAATCTGATCTATCTATACCTTCCCTTCTGTTTTACAACACGGTTGAATCCCAGTTTATATATTTAGCTATGTCTTCTGAAGTCTACCTACTGTAGCCTAACTAGGATTTAAATTCACTCAAGTATATTGACAAGGTTTATGTAGATTCAATAAAATGAACTCATGAATGGGACCAGGGGTTTCGGTTAAGAAAATCATGAACTCGTGTGTATAATCACATTCTTCTATGTATATTTGTACTATATAACGTACATGATTGTTAATTGTGGGACATATGATATTACGCCTCGGAGTTAAAAATATGGTCTCATGGATTATCTGCGTGTTTTAACGGTGTCATACTATGGTGTTTAAGTATTTGACGGTAGATTTGGAAGGGATATAAATTGTTTTCTTTCCTGTCATTATTGTTTGGATTATGTCTACGTAATCATTGTTGGACTATTAACTATTTGTTACGTATAAGTTGGTATATGTTTTATAGCTTTTGTATTATACCGTATTACGGTGTTTTCAAGTCTTTGGTGTATCGGATTTTGTTCAGGGTCGGGATTTTTTTCACGATTTTGTTCAAGGTAAATTATTTAACATTATATACTATTTTTAGGTAATCAGCTGATATTGCGCAATATTAGTGGCTCTACTAGTCTAACAGTTTGATTTGTCATTGTAGGTCTTAACCACCACGCCTATCAACACCTTTTTTACTATGTAATCCCAATATCTTACATAAAAAATACACATATTTGAGCTGTTTTTTTTTTTTGTTCAGAATGAATTTGAAATTTTAAAGAGATTTTAGGCAAATTTACACCTTTATGTGCCTTTTGTATTTAGGATTTCTCTACTGTACATTATAGGTGTGTCAGAATTTTAGTTAATAAATTAACACTTGAAATAGATTTGAATAAAATATGGCTGTGATAATGTATGAATCATGAGTATATTTGTGTACAGAATATTATACTTATAATAATACATATTAGATGAGTGTATATAGTTGAGAGAATTAAAGATGATAAATTTATTTCGTAAATTCTACCTTGTTTCTGTAATGATATACTAACAACTGGTATACCTGAATCAGGGCTCAACAAATCCACTCGTCCGCTCGTAATTTCAAGTGGAAATTGACTCCAGACGAGTTGAAATTGCTTAGGAACTTGTCCTGTGGGAAAAGTGCATTTTTTAAACAAATTCATAACGAATTATTCATAAAAAAATGATCTGTGCAAAGCTGAAATAATCTCCGCGGTCAGACTGGATGTTGATTAATTATGACATGCTGGAATACATTCCAGATCATCTCATTCCGTATGGTAACTTTGTGATCCTCTACTTAAGTTTTTATCCACTCTCTAAATTTTTTACAATTTGATTCATGGTCTAGGTGAATGTGCATAATAAAAACAGCCTAGGTCAGGGGGACGATCACCATTTCTAGTTTCTGGAGGTGGTGGAGTACTATAAATTGCAGGATGAGTTAATATTCCAAGATTTTCATCCTGCAGGATGAGTAGCCTGAAAAAAAAAACTGTCGAGTCCTGTGTATGAAGTGAGTTTCGAGTTCATGTTCCTCACAGTGCTTTGATTTATTTCCTGAAACTTCAGTTTTCTGTTGAAAATTTGAATCATTTTTTAAATGGATCGAATGAGGGACAGAAATGGTAATAATAAGAATCTCAAAAAAAGAATTCATATTATTTTGATACTTAGATTCATGCGTTCAAGTTTTCAGTCTTAAACAAATACATGCTAATATACAATTTGCAATTGAATGCAGAATTGTGTGACTGTCATGGTCTACACGATCAATTACCAGAATGATGAGTAAAATCACTTTTGCTGAACTAATCCATCAAGATTCATTCTCCTTTCAAATCATTGACCAAGCCTTTCCTGACACAAGCAGAAACATGTGACCCACAGTTTGTTTTACCTTTATTTGTGGTCAGGCTTTCTTTCCTATAACTTAAGTAGTCGTGAACATCCTGTTTGTGATTGAGACATCCAACTCTGTTGTCCAATAAACATGGATTCATTTCATTGTATTTATATAGACCTTGATCATGATGACAAATTATTAGTGAGCATTTTTCTCACAACTTTGTGTCACTAAGTATCTTTATTGTCGGAATAAGTTGTTTAAAAAACATTGATAATGAATGTAAGATGTTCACGTTGATCCAGTCTGTTGTATTTCATATCTGTTCGTTCATTGGTACAAACTGATATTATCAAGTCCAAAGATATGCAGTTTGAAAACTGACTGAAATATTTCTAATCAAAAGCCAATTTTAACATTTATCAAGTCATCTAAAGGACCAAGAGATTAGATATGGCCTTAAAAGGCGTTAAAGATTTTTTTCCTGGAAAAATATTGTAGTCATGAGTCAAGGCAAAAACTGAAGTTTAAATTCTAGGAATTTTCTGGTTATTAATCATTATTACGTGTCGATGCATTATCATTTAATGTCATGTTACTATTGCAACATTTAATGATGATGAATATTTAACCTTTCTATGAAAATTTGACAGAAAATGTTGATTTTCCTCCATATGACTGGAGAAGTTGCCAGTTGCTTTTTGTATGTTAGTACTGGTTAGAATATAGTCTAGGAAAACTGGTTAGGTGAACTGGTTGCTGTATATAACCAAAAAGTTGTTGAAAAACAGCGTTAAACACAGTGAAAAAAAAGATGAATATTAAATACCTGTTGCACCTGTCTGAACAAATATTCATACTATTGATGAACCCATTAACAATGTCACATTCAAGTTCTTCTGCAGATGATTATCAGAAATTGTGAAAAAATTTTATAAATACATACTGATGTAGTCTTGCAAAAGGAAGTTTCATGATTGATAACAAAAATGTAGTTATAAATTTTCAATGCTTAGTTCTCATAGAATTGCACCAAGTGAAGTTACCATCTGAATAGCAACAAGGTTTAATTCATATACTGGTTCTAAATACAATCTGTCATCCAACTTTTAATAAATTCCATGCTTTATACAAGTCAATATTGGCAATGATTCAGGTTTTAATTACCCCAAAGACCTATATGTATAGTATAGGTTTTTGACTGTCCTTACAACAGACTGTGTAACACAAGTGTAATTTTGTCATACTTATATACAAATACTGGCAATATTTGAAATCTCTCAAAGTTCAACACTCTTGTTTTAGGGGAGTTTAACTGTAAAATGCAACCTTACAAAGTAGTAAGTCTGAAACAATTTAACCCTTCACTAACTTGGAACAGGTCGATGACAATAACAATTTATTGTGAACCAGTCTAGGTCTGGTCTAAATAACTAACCAATAGGAGTCTTTGTCATCTCACTGTAGATCATCATCTCACTGTAGAATGTGGTGATAACAAAACCATAATGTCTGCTTCGAAAGAGCTGTGTTTAATGTGATATCTTTCACTTCTGTATTTGACACAACAAATATTGTTCTTTTATTGGGTTTTGATTTGTTATGCTCTGCAATCAATTCTGTCTAGTCTTAGCTTGCAATTTTATAAATAAGTTTATATAAACTCTAGGATTTTATAATTGCTGTCGGTGCATGATACAAAACTTTGTCCTGGTATTTTTAACTAGCCTTCATATTGCAGTGTTTAAATGTTTACAGTTGAGATAATTGTCTTGTGCTCACACTGCCAATTTAAAAACCTTGCAGTTATTATGGGAAATGAAATTTAAACGTGAATTGTGGTTGAAAGCTCAGAAACTTTATTCACAAAAAAATTTTTCTTTACAAAGGAAATCATTTTTGTTGTATTTTTAAACTTAAAACGTTAACAGAGTATCTGCATGACTGAATCAGTATATTTCAAGTATTATCACTGTATTAAGTAGCTTTTAATTTTTGTCAATTTGAATTAAAGAATGTATTGGAAAAGGTTGCCACATTTTGATAAATAAGTACAAAATAAAAACTAAAATTACATATTTCTGATGCTTTTGGTGTCAGTTTTTATTTTTTATTTACCAGTAGGACTTACAAAAAATGAATTCAGTTATTTTTGTGTTTTCAGTGCATATTTAAGGTGTTTGTCGTATAATTTAAAGTGCTGTTTAAATGTTTCAGAACGCTATTCTGTCAGTTGTAATTCGGATCACCAGCATGTTTTTTAAACCACTATAAAGTTATGAACTACAGGCTTAAGTATTGTATTAAAAAATTAATGAACTTAAAATTGTTTAAGTATTATCAGTAAATGCATTCCTAAAGGATATGTGTGTACAGTGAAACCTGTCTATTAAGTCCACCTATCAAAGCACTGGAATCACTGTTACAGGTGGTCATTATTCAGAGGTAACTCTTGAAACTACAAATGCTCAGAATCATAATAAAACTTAACTGTTCCTTAAATACAGGTGGTCCCTTTTCAAAGGTGGACTTATGCACAAGTTTCTCTGTATAGATTTGTAAATTAAGGTGTGTTTGTGAAATAATTTCGGCAATTCATAAACAAACATTTTTTCCTTGTCCCCCTGATTTGTTGAAAAAAAGCTGCATTACTTCATAATCATCAGATTAGTTGAGTTAAATAGATAAAAATACATTGATAAAGTTGTGAATTCATGATCTAAATAAATTTTATTGACAAGAAATTACAGCCTGACAATTTCTTTGTTTGTGTATAGTGAATATCCACTGAAAAATAATAATGTGAAACAAGTGTATTTATTAGCAATGCCTTTCAAATTTTAAGAAAATTTGGGCGGGGGGAATTATTTTGATGTATCAATGATTGAAAGCGATTGAATGTTTTGTGTGTTTAGTCAGAGTTTATAAATTATTGCCTGTAATTATGACCACAATAAACCTGTAATAACTTTGCATGAATAGTTTGCCGAATTGTCCTGAGGTTTACACTAATCCGTTAAACAATAGTTGGAATGCATTTGTATTAATTACATGCCCATTGTTGTTCAAACTATACAGATTAAACAAGATTGTTAAAATAAAGGTCAGAGAAGGTGTGTGGAAGATTTAACCTTATATGGGGATATTTTGATCAGTGGCACGGTATGTAAGTTTAGTAGGTCAGTTAAGAATTCGGTTGTAAGTAACTTTTTAGTCTCTGTTTCATGTTTAATTATAGGATGATTTTTCCCATGATGGATTTAGACAGTTATAATTAACCAGGTTTTCAGTGAAGAAAAAATCCTGGTTATTAAATTCGGAATTTTTGGCAGGGGGACATTCACAATTTCTTCTGCACCGCAGCTCCTACATTTTTACATCTGACCTATGTTCTACTATATATTGGCCAATATATCTAAACCTTTACTGTGGTGGATATATCCTTGTAATTATCATCCTCAATAAAAGACATGAATGTACATGTTTGTCATAATATCAGTATGCAATATTTTTTTTGCAATGCGTGGTGTGATGCCAAAAAATTGGGAATTTTTAGGTTGGGAATTGGGAAAAATACCTTTATTTTCAATGGGGAAGGGTCTGTTTACCGGGCCCTAGCAAAGAAGGAAAAAAAATTGCTTGTATAATTCTATAAATAGGGTTTGGACAATCCATTAGTGTAATGTTAGAGTTTCATATGTGTCTCATACATCGTACTACAACTTCTCACGTAGATGATAAATTATTATAATTGTTATTTTATCATTATGATAAATCATATTCTTACAAAATGAAATTCATTGAATTCCTCATCTTTTATGTGGTATAATGTTACTGTTCGTGTTTTGAATGATAACACATTTCTAATATTCCCCCAATAAATGCCCCCAGGGGGCGGTTCATTTTACAGATTTCTTTCTCCACATGTTGATCTATTGTTTGAAGTTTTTCTAGATGATTTCGATATATTTTTTTCATTGTTGGAGTATAATGTCACACCAACAGCCAGGATCATTTGACTTTCCAGCTTTAATGTTGCTGGAAAACCCCAGGCTTATACCGTGGTAGAACCACCGACTTTCCGTAAGCTGGCTGGACAGCTTTGTCGCTTGCAAAATTTGGTCCAGGGTGGGATTTGAACTCACAGTGGTGAGAGGCAAGTGATTACAAGTCAGAGACCATAACCACTCGACCACGGAGGACCCCGATTTGGATATAATGTGTGGGGTTATCATTAAAGCATTTATGTAGGGTTCCTCGGTTTTTGATAGGGATGGGGCATTCATTAGGAAATATTCTGTATCCCATTTTATCAAGAGGAGAAAAATGCTTTGGATTAATAAATGACTGTCAGGTTGTTTTTTTATTCTTGATCAGCATGGTATGTTTTTCAAATTGGAATTCAAATTTAATGTTGTTTGTTTAACTTCGTACCAGTTGTCAAAATTGCTGTACACATAGTGCGCAGGAAGGCCCATATTATATATACTTAGTTAGTTTTACATGGAATGTTGACAGTGATGTTTGCTCACTTAAACAATGTTTTGTATGATGAATGATTTTACAAATGAATTTTGGAGAGTTTTCTTTGTAATGACTAGTTATGTTAAATTCACTTCCTAGATGCCATACAGTGCACCTGTAATATTTGAAATAATACTTTTTTCGGTAAGTTTAAGTACAGACTACTTTTAATTTTTGCATTTTGAGTTTCTTATCTCAGCTTTTATTCTTTAATGGTACAGTTTATGCAATTTAATGATAATATTTATATATTGTGAGAATACCGATGTAGAACTGTTGTTTTTGTTTTAGGCCTTAAATTTCAAGTTGTAGATTATTTCTACCAGATATTTCCTAATTAATGCCCCCTCCTCTATTTACCCCCCCCCCCCAACATTTTTGAAAAGCATTAAAGGCCCTGTCTGTCAAATGCATGTTTTAATAATCCTTAAAATTATTTCCAACGATTCATCAAAATGAAAACCAGTACGAGAAAGTGTGACACCACAAGGATATTTCCGTCAAGGACTCTGAATTGTCGCACGTTTTAGTTTTTAACTTGAGCACCTTGTCTCCAGTTCAACTCTTTCAGTTTCAGTTTAGTTTTTTGTACCTACTTAATGTGAAGTATTTTATCTGATTCTCTTGAAATCTTAAAATTTAGCCTTCAAATTTTCAGAAAACATTTTCTGCGCTTATACTTTATAGCTGTGCAACAAAAAAAAATTTAAAAAAAAAACTTTTATGATTCATATGTTGAAATCTTAAATTAGGGTCATCAAATTGTCATTTTTGTCTGATTTCAGTTTTTTTATTAGGAATATATTTGAGAAATTATGTCAAAGCATTTATTTGATCTATTACCTGATGTTTTGGATTATAATTTTGTAATCCTTTATCTGTTATCAACAAAAGAACAACATGAAAAAACCTGGAGTAACATTCTTGGACAATATTCCTAAATGGTACATTACAATACTTGAAGGATCCTGACTCATGTTTAACACAACTTACCCATCCCCTTGTTAGGAAATCTTAAATCCGTGATAATTTTCCCTTCTTTGTATGGGTTGGTAAACAGACCCTTCCCAATCGAAAATAAAGACTTTTTTCCTAGTTGCTGACCTAAAAATTCCGAATTTTGGCATCACACCATACATTCTTATTACAATTAGACCGGACCCGGACCCTTTCCCAAATTGCAAAAAAATCACCGTAAATGTATATTTTAGGCCTATAAACGGCTCCTATAGAAGAAAAAAGCCTTACATCATAGTTTCTATATTATACAATATCCATTTTGTAAAAACACCCTCCAGATATTATTCTATTTGATGTTTTTAGATACAAAACTGTATTTTAAGGTCACTGCTACCTGTAAACTATGATACAGCCAAATTGTGTGTATATATCCCCTGCTCAATTTTTATTATTCAACCTTACTAAATTTATGCTACATTAATACTATATAAAGCCTTTACTCAGCAGTATATTCTTTTCAATGTAAGGTTGTGACTGATTGGTTACCCCACATTACTTACGTCTCTTTAACTTCTATACTTTCAGATACAGCAGACGTTAGCAGGATTCGTTCGTCGTTTGAATAGGATTATGTGATTTGTGAATAATATTTGGAGTAAATTGTATAAATTCATGAATGGGATACAAATATTCGGCAATGTAAGTATGTCAATATGGTTTATCAAGTTTATGCACCCTCCTACCGGAACCAAAGAAATTAACGAAAAAAACAGCTGAGTAATGAACAGAGAGTCTACCTTTACGAAAATTATTTGATCGGGATCCAAGTTTATAAAGCTTGAGATCGGTCTCCGAGCTCAAATCACATATCTTGTCTTTTAATGTTTCAATGTTAATTATGATCATATTGATCATATTGACGTTATTAATAAATTATTCTGACAGCATGATTGACCTGAATATGTATTTAATAGGGATGGGACTGAATGTTTGAATATTCGAATATTCGATTTTTGACCAAATATTCGAATATGAAAAACAAATACGAATATTTGTTGGAAAAATTGAATTTTTAAGACAGAAATTTGGCCTTAGAGAAACGAAAATAAAATTGATGATAAAAGGCACAAAATCCCAAAACTGTATAGCACATGTCACTTATCTAGAGCGTTTATTGTAGGCAGAGGTGTCAGTCAGCTATCATCAATTAGCACCTTCATGTTTGGCCCCTATGTTTGTTGTGGTAATTAACAAGGGAAGCAGTGTTTAAAAGTAGACAGTTTGACCCTAGCTGAGACCATTATGGTCTCAGACACTAGTAGTAATAATTTGAAGCAGCATTTGACGCAATGCTAATTGATGCAATGTTAATTTATGTGTGTTATTAGTGTTTCTAGTCATCTTCTACATATTTTTGTGCATATTCTTCATTTAATATTATATTACCTCTTTGTACCTTGTCTATTTACGTAATATAAAAGTACCAGGAAACTGTTTTCAGAAAAACAAGAAATAACATAAATCATGCATTCCATATGTAACGTGGCACTCGGATATATTTAATGGCTAGAAAATGTAAGAGAATTAGATGGCAATGATTTGTTCCTACATCTGAACATTACTGATAACGTTGTAAGAAGAACAACAATTTAGAACTTTTTAATTGTTTTTATTCAGTTCAATTTTTTTATACAGTTTGTTAACTACATATATGAAAAGGTAAGAGTCATAAAAGAATACAAACACAGATTGAAAACTACTAACAATACCTGTTTTCGGATGCAACAGATTCGGACAGATACAAGAATGGATCAAAAATGAATATTCAAATATATTTGAATTTCTCAATCAAATATTTTGATATTTATGTAATATGTTTTTGATATTTGTTCCTATCCCTAGTATTTAAACATCAATGTGCTCTATCATTTCAACTATAATACTTTAAGAATGGAATTGAGATTTGAGTTTGGAGGCTGTTCTCAAGTTTTATAATCTTGGGGCCAGTTCTCCTCAGTTATATACGAGCAGTTAAAGGCCTTGTCATTGATAAAAGGCACAAGAATACTTGAAGACTACATAGTATCTGTTAACCTGTGTACAGGAACTAGCAGATCAGTTAACCTGTGAACAGGAACCAGCATATAAGTTAACCTGTGTATGGGAACCAGCATATCAGTTACCTTGTGTACTGGAACTGGCTTAATCAGTGAACCTGTGAACAGGAACCAGTGTATCTGTTGGCCTGTGAACAGGAACCAGCATATCAGTTAACCTGTAAACAGGAACCAGCATATCAGTGAACATGTGAACAGGAACCAGCATATCAGTTAACCTGTTAACAGGAACCAGCGTATCAGTTAACCTGTAAACAGGAACCAGCATATCAGTGAACCTGTTAACAGGAACCAGCATATCAGTTGGTCTGTATACAGCAACCAGCATATTAGTGAACGTGTGAACAGGAACCAGTATATCAGTTAACCTGTGTACAGGAACTGTATTTGGAAACTAGCTGTTCAAGTGTACCTACATTTTGAAACTTTGCAAACAACTCTGTCATTGATTCATTGAATCATTGTATTTGGATGATTTATACAATATAATATATTATACAGCAATACAACTCAGATATGATGAAGTAACTAGTTTTCCTTTGCTGAATCATGCTTTATTTTAATGTAATTGATATGATGAAACATGGATATGATGAACTGATGGTCCTCAGTAATTACTGTTATGTAAGTGTTTGTTTACATAATGATTGCCTTTATTTGGCTGAAAACCAGGGAAACTGCTTAACATTTGTTTAGTGACCAACTTTGTAATATCCATCAGGGAAGTCTTGTACAAAGGGTGTACAATGTTACCATGTAGCCAGTGAGGAAGTCTGGGGTTTCCCCCTGTAGGAGGCAAGGGGTCAATGCCCCTTATGGGAAAAGTAGCCAACGAGAATGCTCAAAAAGCTGGTTGATTTTTCCGGCGTCCGGCTCATTTCTGCACCTCCGTTGTACCATATTCCTTATTGAATTATTCAAATGTTGTACCAACCATGAGTACAGCATTTCTATTTTAAATTTTAATTCAGAAAGTTATAAATTATTTATAAGAAGATATTTTAAGAAGTTTTAAACTCACACAGAGCATATGTATTCATGAGTAACACAAACATGATGTTGCCATTTACATACTGTTAGAATGTCAGTACACAACCTTAGGTGACAAATTTCAAAACAAAAACAAAACCATTTGATACAGTTGCATTTCTGCTTGAGTAATAGTGTGAGAAAGTTAAAATTTATGTATAATATTCATTTTATCAGATATCTTTCAGGTGTGTAAACCAAAAGAAAAAAAAAACAATGTCTAATGTGTGACCTGACACAGTAATAATGTATATTTTGTACCAGCCATGCTTATAAATCGGAGATAGGTCATTTAAATTTCTCAATGGATGGTTTATTACTTTGGTCCTCTTTTAATGGTCATTTGCATTGATCTTATTGATAACATATGTAGCTTTGGAGGTTAGTCTTTGAATCCTTTGAAAACAGCCATACCATTGGCTAATTTTTAAAATTTAGCTCTGAGACGACCAATCAGATACAAGCATATTGAATATTTGTTTAAAACACTGTACTCTGGCATGTAGGCTTAGATCTTAGGGTAAATCTATACAGATTTACGTTGAAGTGAGCGAGATATTGACTAGAGTACCGGGTATTGCCGTATTTGTATTATTGTTGTGTAGAAAGTCAATTGTTTTATCATTAACTGCCATTTACTATTACAGTAAGCCTTCAGCTAAGATTGGTATCAATTACGTTACGATTGAAACATCCTTATACCTCAAGGAACAGCTTGTTAAAAAAACAAACATTTGAGTATAAGCGATGAAATTTAGATACAAAATACATTATGTCGTCGCTATAGGTTGTGTCATGTTTGTAACATGATACGATTCTTGTCGGGATGTGTTTTTGACCTCATAATTCTATTAACTGGATTGGTAGATAAGGATTACTCTCCTTTAATCATTGTCCATATTTCTAATTTTTTTTTAGTTCATTGTTTAATCACCTATTGATGCTGCATGATTTTTTAAATTAGCTTATTGAAATGCAAAAGTGATATTGTATCCAAAGCTTTGAAAAAGTTATTGAAAATGACTTCAGTTCTTTATTGCTGAACGCTATTTTGTGTTCACCTTGAAATTCTGTTTATTCATAGAATACACGTATGATGTGTTTTAATTTCACTCTTTGTTAATGTTAAATTACATGATACTAAAATTAGAACTGTGACCTTAGTGACAGCAGCACCTGGTGCCCGACATATAGTAGTTGAATGATTTTTTTTTCGAATTTTTACTTTTATCTGCAATTCCTGTTACGCATTCTTTCTTTTACAGGTGAAAATGTAGATAACAGAGAAAATATGGATTTTATACTTTAACTGTTCTGTAAGTAACAATTTACCTCCAATCGTCTTCACAATTTGTGTGTCCGGCTTTCAACTTGTTTACTGAACTATATCGTATTAATTTGTTGTAAATAGAAGTAATCATTTTAAGGTGATTAGTTTTATGTTGTACAGTTCATAGTTGCTTTAGCGCCTGATAATCATCCGTGTATCGATTTTATAGGTAGAACCATTGAACAGTATTTATTTATGTGCATTCTTGCCTAAGTGACCAAACATGGATTTGAACCAAATTGATCTACCGTTACTCTGATTCACAGACTTAGATATTTCATGCTTGAATTAAGTTCATGCAAAATGTTGTGTTGTCTGTAAATTGAGCATGTTACGCATACTTTTACTCTTTATATTCGATACATTTATTATTTCAGACATGGTATCCAGGAAAACATTGTAACTATGGCAATGAATGGTTACCATAGTAGCGGGGAAAATGAGGAGGAGAGGGGGATTGATGATATGATCAAACTTGAGTATGTAGAATTGTTACTGAACTGCCATATTTGTATTGTTTGTATTTGAATTATTGTCACCCGGGTTTAATGCCATTTTTCAACAATTTTTCAGTTATATACGGCAACCGGTTCACCTAACCAGCTTTCCTTGACTGTATACTAACCACTATTAACTTACCCTTCCAAAAGAAGCCAGCAACTTCTTCATATATGGAGGAAAATCGGCATTTTTGTCAAATTTTCATAGGAGGGTATGACCTGCCGCGACTGGGATTAGAACCCGGATCTCCGGGTAACAAGTCCAGTGCACTAACCACTGGGCCACAGCCTGCCATATTTGTAACAATACCACTGCATTAAAATTTTGCATTACGTAAGATAAATAATATTTGCAGCAATTTCAGAAAAGAAAAAAATAACTTGGACAGGCACAAAATTGCCATTTTTATATTGAGTACATGGTTGAATGTTAGATAATGATCGGCATAGATGGATATGGTAATGGTCGCCCTCTGTTTGTGCGTACTTCCAATTATTTTTTGTCCTGAGCATAACAGATAAACTTTTAAATTTACTTTGAACTTTAAATGATGACAGAGGGCAATGAGATGAAGTGCAGAGTTCAAGTTCCATAACTCTATCTTATCTAACTTTTGAGCTGTTGCCTTTTGTTTAGTCATAAAGATAAATTTCATGCAGAGCATAACTCGGAAACCCTTCAGCTTATTTTCTTTAGACTTTGATTACTGTTTGATTTATTTCGTGCATAAAGTTTGTATAAAGTGTAACTTCTCTACTTTTCTCCTTGTTTTATCTCCCTTTATAACTCTTCATTGCTATTACAAAACTACTACTGTACTTAATAATTTTAGCATTTTGCTCAAAATAAATGATGTAGTGTATTTTAGCAATGTTCATTTTTTTAGGGGGAGGGGTTGGCCATGCCTCACGTAGCCCTTGTTCACAATTTGAGAATGCTTTTTATTAACTCAATGTTTCATCTTGTTACACGCAGTAAGTGACAAGTAGAAATATACTTTGCATTTATTGGGTATGACAGACACAGACCTTTATTTTTGAAGACAAAGTTTGTTCATTTTGAAATGATCAAATTTATGTCAATCTGGTTTGATATATTGTAGTACGAGCTTTCTATATCATGTAATATTGAAGTAAATACTTGGGTAGCTGTTCAAGCCTCTGGTTATTGCTCTAGTCATGATAAGATTAAACAGGCGTCCTGAACAATATGACTGATCAGTGTATTTCATTTTAATTTCATTGATAATTTTGCCATTGCATTTGACACAAAATGGCTTTCTTGAAAGAAATAGTTTATATTGTGCACAGACATGCTTGGATTTTTATTCAAAATTTGTTTTTTCGTATATTTAATTTGTTTGTAGACTCAGGAGCCTAATTTAGATATTTCTTTTCAATATAATGATATATACAGTAAATTATCAATGGCATTGATAGCGTAAAAAAATATTTTTCATCAAAACTTGTTTATTTAATGATCAAAAGCAATTTTCCACATCAAGTTTGCTTATTTCTGGCTTACTATAAGTTCTTCTGTAAACAAAAAAATGGTAAAGGCTGCAAAATTTTCTTTCTTTAGTCAATCTGTGTTGGTATTTACCTGTTTTTTTTTATTTGTTCAAATTTTGAAACAGATAGAAAAAGCAATCAGTTGCTTGAGTTCAAATGTCCACTCCCATTGATTAGAATATTTGCCAGATTTATATAAATTAGTTTTTTAAAACCTCATTTGAGAAAATTTACTGTTCTACATTTGATTCACAGTTTTTATCTAATCATTTCAAATACATTTAGTAGATATGAACTCAAAAATCTTCTTTATGCAAAATAAGGAATTAGGTTATTACGTCTGTCTAAGTAGTTGATGATAAACAGAGGAAGATATTCTTTGGCAGCTCTTCAACTGAGAGGGAAAAAAGTTATGGCCACCTTGATTATAGGTATTGAAATTATGAACGAAAAAATCACCATCAATTTTGGAATATAATACTTGTATAATATCATTTGATGGTGGTTGAAATCATCAAAAATTGGGGAAGAAATCTTTTGTCTTATTCTTAAATAAATTACGGTAGAAAGTTCAGTGAGATTAAGTATCATTATTTCCAAGTACTGCTTGTTTTTACTTCTTTATTTAGCTGCAATTGTTTGTTTATTTAGTCCTTAATTTATAAGCTCTAAGTATAATTTTATATCGATATGTCATATTTATTGATGGATAGAAGTATGAAATAATATAGTACTGTAAATACAAGAACTTAACTGCCTTGAACTGCAGTATATTTTCTTAATATGTTCCACTTCAATGTTATTTGTTTGGTATAAGATAAAGGAACATGATATAAGAGTAATGGGCCTGCTTGAAGTGTGATGATTTATCTTTAATTCTTCTGCATTTTTTATGAAATGCAATAAAATCATTACCATATATTCCCTAATAAATGCTCCTATGGGTATGATATTTTACTTTTTCTTAATTTGTTCAGTTTAATTTAAATGATTTTTGGCGCATTGGACATGATTAGCATTTTTGTTCTTTTCATGAAAAGAGCGTTTATTGGTAGAGGGATATTTATTAGTAGAGGAGCATTTATTAGTGGAAGGGCATTTATTAGTTAAGGAGCATTTATTAGTTTATGGGCATTTACTAGTAGAGGGATATTTATAAGTAGAGGAGCATTTATTAGTGGACGTTTGGTATTCTCAACATGCTGACATGATTCTGTGTCATTTAACCAATAATTTATGGATTTGCAATATCCCATAAATTTATATCATTTGATGTAAATGCACTAGAGCAGTAGAAAGGATTGTGTAACCAGGACATTCTCTTAGTATTCAATCAGCCATTTTCTGCTTTTATGTATTTTTGCAAATTTGCATTTAATTTGTTGTCTATAATTATATCGCTTTAAGTTGTATGTATCAAGATCTTTGCCCTAATAAGTAACCCTTTGATCGCGGCATAATTTGTGACTGAAGCACATATCTGATTCAAGTTTGGTGTCTAAGTACTTACGTATGGTTTATTTATATATCAGTACCACAGACATAATTTATTTCCATGGTTACTGAATTCCTGTACATGAAGACTGAGACTACAATACTTAAAATTTGCCATAAAATTTTGTCTGGACTCACATTTGACGAGCTGAAAATAACATGAATTACAGTTTCCAAGATATATTAATAGTTAAAGCAATACTCACCTATGACTTATGATAAACCATCTAGTCATAGTTATTTCATTGCTTCTCCAAGTGGTATACATTTATAAGTTTTTCATTGACACATTACTGTACATTGACCTTAAGTATAGCATAGAGTTTGATCATTGAAGCATAAACCTTCAACATTTTGATCTAGCGATGCTTGCATTCTGGTCGAGGTTAAGTGGGGTTTTTAGTATACATACTGTGAAATGACAGCTGTTCCGTTCAATTTAACAAAACATATGTTTCAATTTCATTAAAGTTGTTTTTTGGTACACATGCAAAAACTATGATTTTATGAAAGCCTTGTTTATAATGGTTGAAAGTGAAGTTTTGTGATGTTTTTATTAAGTTTAAGGATTCTCATAATGTTATTAATTATGAATCAATTTACAAGTATGTTGCATTCTGAGGAACCAATATAAGGTCCCTATAATTAACAGATTTTGTAAAGGGTCTGGGTAACAAAACATAATACTTGCCTAAATACCTTCATTTCTTCAACAGCTTAAAATAATTTAATTCTAAACCTGTAAAAACCAGTACTTTCACTAAAATATACTATCATTTACACTCCATGCTTTAACACCATATTAAGGCATCTAATTACTGATTGCCTTTACAGTGCTTTGATTCACTGCTGTTTCATGTTCTGTCCAATAAATAGTGATCACTAAGCTTAAATTATCATGATTTCAGTATAAAATTATTATATACTACATCTTACACTGGAGTTTTTGTGTTCCTATAATTGTCTGATCAATTATTTATCAAAATATGCTTTAACGAAAAGAACTGTTGCATTATTAATTAATCATAAATTCACAAACAGGGTAAATGGTGTACGAGTATTGAGTGAAACTTAGAGCACTCTGGTAGGGGCCTTCATTGCATAATTATTAACTTAACTTGTTTACTCACTGAGTTTATTTTTAACTTATTCGTTTTATCATTGATTGGTGGCAAGTTTTTACACTTCACTTATGTTGCAGAACCAGGGTTTTCTCTAAGATTTTTCACTAAAGGGTCTTGGGTCTCCCATCTCTAACATTTTAGGAGTCCCTTGGGATTTGGGTGGGGGGGGGCGCATAGAAAATGCCAAGGGCAAATTCCAAGTCGGAAGGGGTCTCAAGGATGCGGTGGTTACTCTCAATGCGAGTCCCTCGGCTGAATATCGCGTCAGGGATGCAAGAAACCTGCATCAGGGAAATCCCTGCAAAACTATAAAACTTCCTGGGTTAAGAATTAGTACATGTGTTTAAGTCGTGGTTTTAGAGGACATGGTTAAAAGTTGCTAAGGAATTAATTTGTTCCTTGATATTTTTAGAACATAATAGCTCCTTGTGTCAAACACACTGTCTGTTCCTTTGAGATTTTAAGTGTTTTCAAGTTCGTGTGTTTGATCTTGTGGAGGTGGGGGTAATACCTATGTGTGGTTAATTAATTGAGACATTTTAGGATTTTGTCATAACAATTTGATAATATTTGTAAATGTCATGATTCTATCTATAACAATCTTTGGATCATGCTAAATTCATTATAATTTTTATTTATGCTATTATAAATTCTCAAAAATGTCAGTTGTGATTCCACTTAAAAGGTGGGTCATTCTCGCCGATAATGTGATGGTTCGTACATCTGTACAACTGCTTGTACGTGACATCCTGTTGTCCTTGTCCGATCAACAACTTTAACTTGGGAAGGAATTAGCCTAGGTTTATGTTACTTGGTTGGGACATTGCTCATGGCTAGTAGGTGACTCCTAATAACTTTGAGATCATTAGGGCTAAGGTCAAGGTCACAGTGACACGTGGTGTAAAATCCTTGTCTAAACAATTACTTGAGAAGAAATTAACTTAGGTTTGTAAAATTTGGTTGGGACATTGCCCATTGCCTGTAGGCGACCCCTATCTATTTTGAAATGTGCAAAAGTTTGTAAATATGCCACTGTAACAGGAAAATGAAGTGGGACGGGGGGCATTAGTTTCTTGTGGACACATTTCCAGTTTTATGTCTATGGTACAATGTTGTTGTATTTCAGTCCTTGCCTGAAAAACTAAAATTTTATTTTGCACTGTGATACATTCTACAATATCAAGATGAATTAGTTAAATGGTTATTTCAACACAGTCATAAAGTAAGAAGTAAGAAACATGAGAAAATGTTGTACAGAAAGTCTTGGAGCGTGATTCGAATTTAGTTAAATCCTTGCCTACAAAACATGAACAGGTATGCACAAGGTTTATCAAAAATTAGTGAGCAAAAGTCATTGTAACATTAAAGTGAGTTTAACAAGATGTGTCTTCTTACTGACTGATTGTCTTCGTAATGACGTTAGTGTATACTAGTAAATCATGTTAATGTTTCCATGTAAATTTGTGGGGAATGTTGAATATGATGATAAATCATGTTAAACAAGTAAAATATTCTATAAAACAATAGTATCTGTCATGTTTTTGCTAATTTAATGTTGAAATTAATTGTTTTTGACTTCAAGTATAAATATATACGGCATTTCATGATCTCGGCTATTTTGTTCCCGTCAAATCAAGCGTTATGACAACAATTATTTGTTATAATTAAATCTTCAGATTCAGGTCACAATTTGGGGGGTCTAAATCGGTCACAATTCTTTTCTCCGTGCTTTTAAGACTAGATTTGCCCAAGGTTGAAATTTTGAGTAAACATTCTATTGTAGACTATACTTCACACTGCTATTCAATTACAATTTGGCTTTGATTCGATACAGCTTTATCTGAGACTATGATAAAATCATTCATTTGAAATTAAAAAAAAATGTTTTGTTAATCCTTTAAAGTGATGAGAGAATACAGTGTGACCTTAAGTAAGGTTTAACCATAAGTCTTAATATATCAGTTCTTGATTGGATGTAAGTAAACAGTACTTAATTAGATATAAGTCTCACTGTTCATTCTATTTTAAGCCAATCAAATAACTCAGATTTGCAAGTGTACTTAACTTTCTTATTTGTGAAAAGATCCAAATTTGAATGAAGACTTTTTCATGATCATATCATTTCAGATGCTTTTTCTGTGTTACTAGGTTAAAATGTAGGACACACCATTAGGATATCATAAATTCCATCGGGGTTGCCCATTCCCCTACAATTTACTTCAGAAACTAAATGTACACATTTACAGTAACAGACCAGTTGTGTTTCAGATTATTAGCGTAAATGCCTCCTATTTCTATTTTTGAAATAATTGTAAAAACTTCAATGAAAAATTACATGAAATAATTGAAGAATGATTGAAGCAGGATCCTCGTTCACACCATGCTAAATCAAGTATAATTCTTCATAGAGTTTTAATGTAAATATTTGAGCTTGTATTATGAGTACCTTTACTTTTGATCCTAGGATACATCGGAATAATGAGTAACCATTTTTATACTGTTATGAAGAATAAACGACAATTTTCAAACATATTATTATCTGACACAAATACTCAGATAAAGTCAGTATCCTCCGTTTCTTTTTACAATTATCCTTGTAACAGTGTTCTATCATATTTGTGTGTTTAAGGTAATCCCCTAAAATAGAACAATCAGAAATATGATCACACTGTTTGTTATAAAACACTGCAGGGACATTCTCCTGTTTTTACTTAATTCAGGAAGTCTTTGAATCGATTATGAAGATATATATTGTACACTAATATGGTTTATCACAATGTATTTCATGCTTTATATTGTTCCATTAAAATGGTCTATCAGTGTGTTTCACTCAAGCTGCAACCGGTTATCCGGGTTCAAATCCCAGTGAAGGCAGGTCATACCCTTCTATGAAAATTTGACAAAAAAGTTGATTTTCCTCCACACGCGGGGAAGTTGCCGGTTCCTTGTGGTAGGGTAAGTTAGTACTGATTAGAATACAGTCCCAAGAAAACTGGTTAGGTGAACCGGCTGCCGTATGTAACTGAAAAATTGTTCAAAAACAGCGTAAAACCAAATGAAAATAAAATGTCTCACTCAAAGTTTGAGTTAATCTTAATAAA
The DNA here is from genome assembly GCA_008271625.1 of Lutraria rhynchaena. NCBI lineage: Eukaryota > Metazoa > Mollusca > Bivalvia > Venerida > Mactridae > Lutraria > Lutraria rhynchaena. The sequence continues at coordinate 62,062 of VIBL01000415.1, forward strand.
ATGAAATATCAATTCATTCCAGTGTTTATTTTGGGTTGTAGGGATAAATAAAGTTTTAAAAAAATTAGCAGGACATAAAGACTGTTTCTAATATAAATATTTTCTATTCAGCAATAAAATATGCTTACACAGTTGCAGATATTGTTGGCAGTTGTTGGCCTTGACTAAGTTGTATCTAATACTAAAATGTGTGTTACCACTATTTTGTTAGTGACTCAGTCATGTCACAATCTATTTTTGTTTACAACCATGTATTGTGCTTCAGCTATGTCAGGCATCTACTTCCGTACAGTTTCACATTCATTTGTTGGAAACTGCTTCTGTTCCAGTGTATCTGCTGTAATGGGTACAATATCATCTAGTGCCTTAGCATTGTCTGGTTCATGACTTGTACTTGTACCATTACCTAGTTGGGGCTTGTGAAGTATGCGAAGTTGCCACAATAGCTTGTATTAGATCTTCGTCTCAAACCTTGACTTAGTTTATGTTATATATTTATATACTGGCCTGAGTAACCTGGAACAAATAATGTGAATTACTAGCTTACTACTCAATCCTTGTTACGTCTATTGGCACACGGGACAAAGACTTGTCACTTCCACTTCTCTCTAGCCTCTGCCATCTTTCTATTATCTCCCTAGGTTAACCCGTTGCCTCATAAGCATACATTCAAAGCAAATATACAAAACATCAACTTACTTAAGAAAATTAGGATATTTCTCTCTGACAAGAATGGAAAACATTGTAGCAAAAGAAGCCATTTCTTGTGGCAAGCTATGGCTTCTTTTGTCACCACTTTTTCAAAAGGTGTCTGCTTTCGACACCGGGGAAATATGGTATTATGAGACAAAGGGTTAATCTTTCTCCTACCTTTTCTTTCTCTACTTTTTCTTTCTCAACTGTATGTCACCATGTTTGTCTTAGGAAATATGAATAAGCTTTTTTAACATACTTTATCGTTATAGTGAATGTTTTCTTTTTGGATTGATTAAGCACATAATTATTTGATAACTTGCCTTCTATTTTCAGTGTTTTAGATGAGAGAACAATATTACAAAATCTACAAGCCAGATATGGACAAGATCATATTTATGTAAGTCACATTAAAAATACACCACACAAACATAATCATTTTACATAAAAGAAGTAATGTTTTCATTGTAAGGGATTAAATACTCATAATTTTGCATGTCATAGTGAAAAATATGCTTATAACATAGCTTTCTTTATGTTTTGCATCTTCTATTAAATTTAATCATGTAATTTAAGTTAATTTAATCATGTAATTTAAGTTAACTTTGCAGGGTGTCTTTTTGCTGTTTTGATGACCGATATTCGGTTGCATTCCCAATAGCAAAAAGTATGTTTTTTCCCAATTGCAAGGTGAAAATTCCACATTCAAATGAGAAAAAAAAAACACCGTAAAATATTTGATTTTCACCATTTTTTACAATGTGTTTCGGGGTCGAAAGGAGTGAGTATGAATAATACGAGGGAGACAATCGCTGATTACATATTTTTAGACTGGTACACTACTCTGGTGTTATTTTTATACAGTGTAACTTTTTCCCAATTTTGTCCAAAATGTCGTGAAAAATCCCCAATGCTGGGGGGGGGGTTGGGTCATTTTCCCAAAATGTTGAAAAAAAAAACCATTTTGAACTGATTATAGAGATCATTATATTTTATGGATTATCTGCAGCTGCTCAATTTTCTTCCATCCCTCATCATTCCCTTTTTGAACTAGGTGCTATTTTTATACTTATTTAATTTAACCATCATTCGATCCTGCTATGGTATATTTTAACCCTTTTCCTCATAAACATATGTTGGACAATTCCAAATTCAAAGCAAATATACAAAAGATCAATTTATTTAAGAAAAATGAGTTATTTTCTCGCTGACTGAGTGGAAAACGTCGTGGCAAAAGAAGCTGTTGCTTGTTACAAGCAATGGTTTCTTTTGTCACCATGTGTTTTGAAAGTCGTCTGCATCAGATGCGGGGAAAACATGGTATTATGAGGCAAAGTTTGAACCTGTGTTCCGTGTTCTTGTCCTGCTGTTTATCTACCTTTAAAGATTGCTTTTATGCATGATTCTAGTGTATACAGTTGCTTGTACATGTCCTTCCCGTGATTCGGAAGTCTTGTCAAGCGCAAACACAATGACCATTTTCCTGTTACATGTTGTGTTGTTTGTTATTACAGACGTACTGCGGGAGTATCTTGGTGTCAGTTAACCCCTATCATATGTTTAACATATATGGTCTGGATATGGTTAAGAGGTATGAAGGACAACCAATAGGATCCCTTCCACCGTAAGTGAGACAAGATGGAGGAAGTATACTCTTAGTGCTTGGAATAATTTTATTAATAGTCATATGAACATATAAACCATATGCCTTACTACATGTGTACATGACTCATAGCATTTAGCCTGTGTCTTGTTTTGTTCTCCAAGAGTAAAGAATAAAATTGTACATTTTGTATGTATTTATATTGGCGAACACCACCTCTTGAAAAAACACCCACTGAATTTACACAACTTGCATGGAAGGAGCTGTTTTGTATATTTCCAACTATGAATTAATCTCTAATGTATATAAAATTACATCCTACAATGTATATGCAAGACATGTTTTTGACCATTTTTGTGTGATTTCTATTAAGAAAGTAAATGTAAACAAAAATGTGCAAAGATGGCTTTTTGCTTGGTGTTGCTGTCAACATCAAGTCAGGAACTTGAACACCAGTGGTTTATGACAGTTAAGTTTCTACATCTTGTCATTTTTTTGTGTGTAGAGATTATTCTCACACTCGAGTTTGTTGAGAACATGTATTTTTTCATTTGTTTCTCTTGTATAAGTTTTAACGTCATGCTTTATATCATCTCTGCTATTTACAGGCATTTGTTTGCTGTCGCCAGTTCAGCATATGGTCGAATGATGAAAAATACAGAAAATCAGGTTATTGTTATAAGGTAAGGTTAGAATTAAATCTATGAATGAATGGCTTTGTAATCCACAGCCATGTACAGTTTTACCCAGAGCTTTTTCTTGGTTCTTCATTTGAAAATCAGTGTTAAGATAAAAAAAATTGTCAAAATCCTACCTGCTGTTACATTCTCACAGTGAACTCTCCGATTTATTCAGTGACCAAAAGCAAAACAACACCCAAAGGAGTTAACTGTGTGACTGTAGTTCTTATATCAGCTGTATTAACAGGTTATTCAGATTGCATAAAATAATCATTTAGTAAGGCTGTTCTATATGGTATACATCCTTATAAACTTTACAAATATTGATTTCCATATGGCATTGTTTATTTATGCAAATGGATGTTTTCGGGTCACCTACCGTGTTAAAAACTTTTATCGTCTCTGCTTTTAAATCTTCCTATTATCAGCTTAATTATGGTTCTAATCTATACCATTGGTAGCGTGGTGGGAAACTCTGGTATAGGTCCATTCAAGGCGTTTATCATTTATAGGACATAAAACCTACTGCTTCTGTTGTATCTACATTGTCCTTATTGACAATAAATACCATGGTCAGTGCTTTCTTTAAAGACACAAAATCCATTGAGAACAAATCTTTTTCAACTTGGTACTAAAATGTTGAATATCCTTTGGAAGTTTGCTAATGTTTCCTTTGATACTGAATATGTAAACTTTATTGAGGTCACCTTATAAAGGTTTTAAGCTGTAAGACGGTTGGCATATATATGTTGTTAATTTAACCTTAAAATTTTCGTATTCTCCTGATCATTCAACCTAAGATGAATAGATTTGTTAGTGAACATGATGTTTTCTATAAATGAACAATTTTTCTGCAGTTTATCAGGTTGAGCTACGATAGTTTGATTTACTTATGAACTCTTATTTCCTAATATAAATATTTGTTGAAGTAGAAGTAAGCGCTATCCCGTCTCATAGCTAGGACAGTTTTACTTTCCTTTGTAAACATTGTACATTGTGCGTATGGTATCGTTGAAATGCACATGTATAGTTTCAACCTTTATTTGCAATCAAGAGTTTTATGAAACATTTGATTGAATATCTGATATGAAATTAAATGATTATTGAAATTTGATGCTATAGCAGAACAGGTTTTTAAAAGGTTGCTTTTATATTTTGACCCTGGTTAAATTTCTCCAACCTTGAATTTTTCTTATTTTTACGCACTATATGTAACTTGATGAAATTATCTTAAAATGTCACAAGAATGGAGAGTGTTCTATGGAATAAATCTTTACCCTGTATTTCTTGTCATTACTTGATTACTTATTGCTGTCTAAACTTTTAAATGGTGATCAATTAAACTATGTATCATCTTTCATGCTAATTTATTTTAGGTGGGTTCTTTTTGCATGCTTTTGTCCACATTATTGCCTTTGGGTTCTTTTGGTACAAAAAAAGATAGATACCTTATTTCAAAAGCTGTTGATTGATATGTTAAATTTTATTGTATAAATTCCTGTAGACCGCCAAATCTCTCAGCCAAATCTCGCTGTAATTATAAATTTTCTATGAAAATCAATTAGGTCCCAATTTTCATAAGCTGTTTCAAAACAAAATATTCTGAATAGCTGAAGTCTGATACTCAACTTCATCACAAAGGATTGAAATCCTTGTACATTTGAATTTACATTTTTTTGTTAAAAGAATGAATAATACGCAGAATAAATGAGTGCCATTGTGACGAGGACAATCTCATGTTTCATTGAATATTGCACACATTGTTATGTTTATAATAAGAAAAAAAAATGCTGTTCTTAGCTTATTTTACTTCATTGTTATATCACTTCTTATACCCATAATTATTATGAATGGCACATTTTCAAAATAAAAATAAAAAAAATAAAAACCAGATGATTCTACAAATAGCATGATGTGAACTGATTTGGAATTTTGGGCACTGGTACATGTTGTTTTCATCCGTGGAATGAATGATTTATTAACCATTTTGGAATTAATGAGAAAATCGCATGGTGTTCTGTCAATTACAAGCAGAACAGACAATGATAAACCTTTACACAATTCATTCCTTCAGTTTGATTTTTAATGGGAATTTTTTATTTACTATTCTGTGGCTATGATGTCATTGAATTGAGTGTGACAAATTGATAAACATTTTGTTGGTGGCAATATGAAAGCTACTATTTTTGTGTGTCCTTAGTTGATGATAGAGGCTGTTTAAGTTATCCTTGTTCAAATAAAAATATTTGAAAACCTATTGCAACCATTTTTGCCTTATTTCTGATTGATAGATCAATAGGCTTACGACTTATAAACTATTTAATTTGATATTTAGTAAAATATCTGCCTTAAATTGATTGGTACTAATTAATATTTTAAACAGACACGCCCCTAAGTAGCGGTAAGCATATATTTAAGATGACTCGGTTGACCCTAATTGTAAGGTTGCTTTATTCTATAGAATTTACCTCTTACTGTCAGCTGAGTTCAAATATCAAAAATGTCTTCTTTAAAAACTATAAGCAAATATACACCCAGTGCTTCAAACTCCAACCAGCTGACATGAGAGGTGAGTTGGTGCTTATTATACCAATCATAAAATGTTTTTGTCGGGTAGAAACACTTAAAGGATTATAATAGCATATCCGATTGTTTATTCACATGTCAAGCAATATTAAGAATGAATAATACTAAAGTTACTTTTGCTGAAAAAAACGCTTGATCCATTTGTAAACAAAGTTTGTATCTGACAGATTTTCCATGGGTTTAAAATGACAAGGAATCATTGAGTCTTGACTGTACAGTCATGTTTACTTTTATATTTATACAGTACATTTATCAACTTCCCACAGTTTGAAAAGATAAACTTAGGGTCATACGGGTTAAACATGAGCTTTCGTCGATTTTTATTAATGAAAGAATAAAAGAGAAAAAATCCCGCCACCAAGAACACGGAATGGTTGTAAACTGGTATGAAAGTCTATTTAAAACTATTTGACTTATAGAAAAGTTGATTTTGGAACAAGAGAAATGTACAATACTATAAGATTTGGAGCTAGATAACAAAAAACTGTCGTATTTTTATGGTCAATGCCTGAATGAGTTCTGACTACAGAAGTCCTTTCAGCTGATTTATCGCTCGAAAAATGTCCACCTCCAATTAGCATTTTTTATCCAAAACCAGTACCATAAGCTCATTAAAATTCTTGTTATTTTTTTCATTTGTTCAAGTTTATTATTGTCTAATCTACTCACTATTTTGTTTTGTTGTTCAAAGATTCACCGTATATTACTCCTAACTTGTATAAGCAGGAACATTTTTTCAAAGAGAATACGTTTTGTGTAGTTGCATTTTTTAAATTTTGTTTAACAAGATTTTGCGAATTCGGCCGTCTAGTTTTGGCTGTTTTTAATCTTGATATCTCCTGATGTGTGAAAACTTACCATGAAAATGTGTAATGATCATAGATGTACCGTGTATTATTACATAATTAAAGTGGTGGTCTTACATTAGAAGGTGACACCAGAGTATATTTTTGTCAACATAAATATTTTATGTGAAACCTGTTGGATTAATTTGTTCTTTTGAAATTATAATTATGTTGCTCGAATTGTGCAGCTGTTCAAATGAGTCATACACAGACTGATGCTGTTTTTGTTTGTTGTTTTTGGCTGACAAAGTCACAAATGGGAAAAATCATATGCAATGGAAAAGCCTCATACGAGAGCATTTTATTATCGTCCTGAAATCCCAAATAACACACAACCATGGATTTTTTTCCGCAATCTTAAGGAAAAACTCAACAAATAAAAATCCTTAATCGTTACTTCTCAAATTTTTCAAAAACTACCGATACAACATGAAATTACTTAATAATATGAAATAATTGCATTTTGAATGAAAAATTTATAATAAAACTGTAAATGGTACCAGAAAACTGACATTTAAATACTGACAGTTCACATACTACTAATAAAATGTTTGTTCTTTATTTGTCCTTAAATCAGACCCTGACTGTGACAGCCATATATAAGGTTAGAAGTGTCTAAACGACAAACAAGAAACAGTCCACTTAGCATATTTTAACACTGACTTTTTGGGTTCACCATTATAATACTTACTTTTTGGGTTCACCATTATAATATCTGTATCTTAATGCATTATAAAAGAAAATCATTAACTTAAAGATATTTTTGTCTACTTTGACAGAAATGTGAAACGTCATTGAGAAATATTTTTTGCTTAATTTGAGTAATTTTGCTACTAATAAAGAGCTACCTGTCACCTTTGAATGAGTCAAGCTATGCCTGATTTGAGAAATATAAATAAATGATATATTTATGGTTAGTTTAATAATATTGATATGGTTCTCTGGTGAAGGTAATGCTTATTTTACCACATATTTGAACATTTACTAAGTCTATCATTCGTTGCCAATAGTTAAGGGAACAATAAAAAATGCAAGTATGGCAGACGACACTGTCAGTCATGTATGAATTTGTTCCACTAGTATTAAAATACTTTTGTATCATTAATTCAAATACTGACAAAAAGTTTGGTTCAAAAAATTATTACTTATAGTCTCTATGGAGTTCATTTAGATCTGTGGTGAAATTAAGATATTTCATCTTCATGTTGTAGTTGTTAAAAATTTTGAGTACGTTTGTTTCTTTGTTGAATCTTTTTCTGGTATTTCAAGCAGACGATGTATTAAGAAAATGCCAGAAATTAGTTTATGAATTCATTGTTTTCTAAATTGGACCATCAATTTGGCAATTTTAGTATCAGATATCTCATTCTCTGTAGGTGATGTAAACAATTTTTAATAATGTATAGAATGAGAAAAAATGCTGGTATATAAGACCTAAAATATTATTCATGAATGGAAAGTCTGTTGAACTTGAATCAAGTTACAAATGAAATTATTGAAAGGCCTCAGAAGTCAGGCGAGACATTTTTTTTAAAGAATTGCCACATGCTGTTGTAAGTGGTCTGGTTCTTTTGTACTTTATACATCACTATAATGTAGAAGATTTTTTGGAAATTGGATTTAAAAATGAAGCAAAGGGGTTAAAGTCACACCTTAAAAGCAATGTTCTTTAGTAAATACTAGTATAAGTGACTGTATGTAGTCTGGTCATGAAATAATTTTCACATTTATTTGGAGGGGAAAATAACTTTCATATTAATTTGATATCATAAAACGTTTTAATCATTTTACAAGCAAACTTTCCTTATGGACAGCGGTATAAGTACAAAAGGTTTTAAAAGCTAAAATATCCATATTCCAATTATCTTGTTCAAATATTGAAACAGTTCTTGTTTGGTCTGACCATTAAACTGTACTTTTAGAACTTTTGTGTAAGTTTATTAGATCATTTAAGTGTAAACAAGGAGGTGACATGCCGGATTTAGTTTGTTTAAGTATGTGCTGTTAAATGACTAATCTGAATGCTCCTGGTTACTGTATATAATATATGGCTAGTTTGATGTCTTCTGTTGAATGTTAGATAAAAGCTTGTTCATCGTAGATACATTACTTTCTGTGTTCTAAATTCTTAATGTCAGTTCATAATGAGTTTTAAACTCTTGGACTTAATAGTTTCCTGAATTTGGCTGTTGTTAGAATCTGTCAAATTATTGTTCATGACTCCGACTTCATTGGGAAGTTGGACATTTTTGCTTATTCAAACTATGTTTGATCACTTTTTACTAAACAAAAGGATAACTTTGATGTTTCAAGAATTGTAAATCTAAATTCAAAGGCTGATTATGATGTCTTAATATATTGCCACACATCTGATTATCTGCTTGTATAATACCCCCCCTGATATTGCCTAGATATTTATTGTACCTTTCAACAATAATATGGCTGTGGTCTGGTATGTCGATATCCTACTCTGCCTGTCAATGACTTATTTTTTCCCCCATTTGATAATTTCATGTTTTAGCTTACCATGTTACTGAATGTTTTTATGACATTTATATAATCAACATTACACATCTACAACTTTATTTACACCTTGTATGGTTGGGACTATTGTATAAAGATAGATTGATAGTCTAGTTTGACAAATCTGTACCGTGACTATCTATCAGATGTTTAACTTAGTTTGGGTATAATTATTTGTTTGGTTCAGTGCTGGAATGTACCAACTTGAGTTATATAAACCTCTCCTACTGATATAACACCCTGTTTAAATACCTTGATTTCAATTTAACCCTTTGCATATTTCCGCACATCTGAAGCAGACGACTTTTGAAAATGTTGTGGCCAAAGAAGCCATTGCTTGTAATGAGTAATGGCTTCTTTTGCCACAATTTTTTCCACTATGTCAAAGAAAAATAGCCCAACTTTCTTAAATAAATTGATGTTTTGTGTATTAGCTTTGAATTTGGAAGTGTCTGAATTATGCTTATGAGGCAAAGGTTAATGAAGTGATAAGAAGTACCTTCATGTTTTCCATTCCTCCCTATGCAATATTTTGTGGTTGATTCTAGTGAGAAAAATCTTTAACTCATTCTTGAAAGTGACCAAAGAAATGTATTTCTGATGAAATACCTGTAGCCTAGGAAAAAAAGGTTTGTTTCTGGTTACATGCCCAAAAAAATATGGGTCAATAGATAGGGATTTTTTTGATTTTTTTTTACATTTATCGGTAACACTGTATGGGAAAGTGAAAGTTACAATATAGCACTACAATTTGGATGCCGTAAAAACTTATGAGTCGGCAGGTACAATTTTGGGTCAATAGGATAACCAGAAACAAACCTTTTTTGTAGGCCTAACTGTAATACTGTTGAAAACAGCTAGGTTCAATATACCCAAAATAGCATGCTTAGCTGTTTTTTTTCTTATTTTCCAGCGGTGAAAGTGGGAGTGGCAAAACAGAGGCTACTAAGCTTATCATGCAATATCTGGCCGCTGTGAACAAATCTGGCAGCAACACGATAACGGAACAGATTCTGGAAGCTAATCCGCTTCTAGAATCATTTGGAAATGCTAAAACTATCAGGAATGATAACTCCAGTAGATTTGGAAAATATATCGAAGTGTTCTTCAAAGCGTAAGTATAATGTTTGAAATTAAAGTCACATTTTTGCATTCAGACAAAATGATGGTATGATGGTACATGTAGCCATCCTGTCCCAACTAAACCTCAATATTGTTTGTTGATCTTCATACACACAAACGACTTATCGACTTGCAGTATGGTAAAGACAATATTAAAGTATGAATCTTCTTCAATTTGTTATGATATACGTTTGGTGAATGAAATGAGAGTGATGTCACATTTCTATAACCTTTGTTCTTTGATGATTAATTGTATTGTTTCATGAAATATCGGCTGTAAAAGGTAGCAGTTATAAGCTGCTGGTATGGTTCATGTATGTTATTTTCACTCATAGTTTAATATTAAAACATAGATCATGACACCCATATGTTACGGACCTTTCCCCATTTTGGTGGTCATTTCTCTTATTGTTTAGATGTCCCTCATAAGACCTTGCATATTGTTTGCTTTTTCGTTCATTTGTTTGTTTGTTTGTTTGTTCATTTGTTTGTTAGTTTGTTTGTTTTTTTGTTCGTTCATTCGTCCCTTTGTTCATTTGGTTGGTTGGTCAGTCGTTTGTTCATGGCATTGATGTAGCTAGTGTTATTGATGTTTAATTGTATATGAATATGTGTCGTACTAGAAATAATCTGCAGGTTGTGACAGTCTTTACACACAGGAAGAATATTACAGATCTAGCCCTCATCTTCCTAAGATTTCATACCATATCGTCACCTTAATTCCGGGAGGGTATAACTTCGTTTTTGACAAAATGGAGTTTTTGCTATTGTTGGATTCGTCTCAAAACATTCTACAATATGCACTAACTTATATGCTTGTAGCTCTAACATGAAGAGGCTAAATCGCTGTGCCACAAACATCTAACTCATTCATTTTGTAGTGACCTCACAATCTTTAAACACGATTTTGTTAAAACGAAAAAAATGAAGTTGTATGTTTCTGGAATTAAGGTCACGATATCAGTATATTTTTTATTTAATAAAATGTATTCAATTAAAATCACAATGTGTCTGAATATAACTGTCATAAATTATCCTCTGTGGGATTTTATAAAGGGTAAAAAAAACCAGAAAACTAGACAAAATTGATGTATGCTGATGTGAATCTTATCTGAAATCTTGAATGAGGCCAGACTGAAATAATTTTGTTAAAAAAAATCCCATGAAATATAATAAGTTTTGCCCAAAATATTCCTTTACGTTTTTCAATCAAAATAAAATTTCCTCATCTTTTATAAGAAAAGATTTATTTCTTATATTTAAAATGAAACAATATCATGCTTTTCTTCCTTCTGTAGCAGGGGCAGTTTATTTATTGGTGTCTAACCCGCATGAAATTTTTTTAAAATCATGCAGATTTCCTTAAAATTAAGTTTACATTAAGTTTTTTCTTCCCTTTTTGCAAATGTAATAAGAGGCAGAAATAAAGTTCCTGATGTGGGGCTCAAACCCGCGACCTCGGGCTGACAGGCATACAAACTACTATAAACACATATGAACACTGTTACACAAAAATACTGTGTTATTTTTTCCCCAAATCTAAGAAAAAGACCCCTTCCCCTACCTGTTAAAAAAGCCCTGAATATCATTCTTGTATGGATCCTTTTTAAGCCATGAATGATGTTTGTTATGTGATGTTTGTTATATATTGATGCTTTAGGTACGAACATTAAACAAGTTTTTGCCTAAATGTTGTATAATTTACAGCCAAAAAAGATTTGTATTTGAAATACCACCTTTTAACACTCCGATCAAATAGTGTATACAAACACAAACTGTTCATGTGTAGGCATAAAATAACCCGTCTCAACCATTTTACAACCTTTGAATAAATAAAAATCTACTTCAAACATACCTAAGTCTTTATGTTCACTCATGGGGCAAGGAAAACTATGGGCTACCATCAACAATGCATTTATTCCATGTATTGTAAATGATATCTTTCTTATTGTTTTCTATTGTTGATACTGCATGTGTTGAGTAACTTAAAGCCTAAGGCCAAATATAGGTAATTTAGTTAATTGTTTGGATTTTAGATCATTGTTGTTGGTTAGTAAGCATTGAATGTAGCTTATAGAACACATTAAGACACCTGTGTGAGTGTCAGGTCACTTGGATTGCACTAACATGAAAATATGTCACTAAAAATGTCAAGGTATTTAATGACATAATATTGAATGAATGACTCACTAGGCCCTAACTGGTTCAGTCACAATTACTGAGCATTTCCGTAATACGCGCTTGTATATTTTTTGTTTTTATGTGACATTGACACTGGGTTTTTAACCCCGCTTTTCAACAATTTTTCAGATATATATGGCGACCGGTTCACCTAACCAGTTTTCCTGGTCTGTATATTAACCAGTTCTAACTTACCCTACCAATGAGGAGCGAGCAGACACTTGTATAATGAACATAAAATGTGGCATTTCATCATATTTATTGATGAAATAAAAATCTTAAAAAACGTGGAATGATTATCACAGCTTACCACACTGCAACATCGGTCAATCTTGCTCTCCAAATGGAAGTTACTATTTCTGCTGATCATTTTTAAATTGATCATTTTTAACCTTGACGGATTAGTTATAAGTTCATTTACTGTACACAAAAGACCATTGATATTAATACATGCAATTGACAGAAATGATATTACTATAATCTATAGAGTTGTGGAGATGCCGGTACATTTATCTGTCCGACTCTCTACATATCCTGGTTCATATTGATTCTGGTTTATTTTTCTTCATAATGAAATCAATTCTGGGTCCATGGATCGATAGGGATCCAATTAATCTCAATCTGACCTTTTACCTTGGACAAAGACCTGGGTGTCATATTTTTTTTCATTTTGATCACGAACTTGTTTCATTCTATATGTTTGTTTACTCAACCCCTCTATTGTATATGTGAAATGGATGAAGGCTTTTCAGACACTGAGTCAGAAGGCTTATTTACACATTATACATATATATGATTTTCCTTTTGTGTCCGTTCTGAATCAGTTTGGGAAATATTGGCAGAAACTTAGCCAGTTATGATTGGCATATTTGTAATGTGATCTATTCTAATTAATTATGCATTCTTTACAAGGTCGTCTGCATTGTTTTGTGCTGACTTTCATGAGTGTTATCATTTATTTTGTACCTGATAAGAAATCACCACTTACCAATATAATTCGTAGATTTTGGTTGTCATGAAAATGTCGCGACATTCTTACATCTCCATGGGATTTATGCAATACTCATTGTGATATTTGTACTGCTGTCTCTTGAGAATTTTATGAACAAACATTGTGTAAGTTATTTGCATATTGTTTGGAAATTAAAGATTATGCCAATGATATGAATTGTAGGATGACTTAAAGGTGAAATATCTGTACAGGAACATAGGATACCTACTCATGTACTAAGCCAGGCCCCCTTACCATCCCTGTGCTTTGTTGTAACCTCTGACCCCGCTCACCACCTTACCATGGTTTGCCCTGGCTGATATTGTGACATTTAAGAAATGAAACTGTATCATCACTGTGTTTAGAATAACCCTGAAAAAATATTCAGTTACAAATGAGTATTACAGTGCTCCCTCCCATAACGTCACCTCCAAAGACCAATTCCCTCCAAGAAACGACTGTAAAAGGCACACATACACATAATAAAAAACACCTGTCGTGAATGTATCAATTCCCTCCGAACAACAACTCCCTCCAAAGAACAACACTTTGGCAACTCCGACACAAGACTTAGCGTTGCTCTTCGGAGGGAGCACTGTGTTTGCGTAGTTGATTTTATTCTTATATTAATCTTTTATTTCAGTGGATCTATTGTTGGTGCCAGAACATCAGAATATCTTCTAGAAAAATCCAGAATTGTTACTCAGGTAGATACATTCAAAATACCAAATTAACTTCAGTGAAATTCTACATTACTCCTTGTCATAGACAAAATTAGGTGTATGATGCTCTGAAACTATGCTTTTGTTCGGTGTTTTACATTTTTTTTTAAAATGAGTTATGCCATTTTGATAGATAATACGTATATAATTTAGTTGTACTTCAGTCGTGCTAACTGTGTAAGGTGAAGTAACATGACTATCAGATTTGTCTCCCTTGGATTAAGGTTTAATCGCTACTTTGATAGAAACAGGTTGTGACAGATAGACCCATTAAATTGTTGGTTTGTTTCTAACTGTGCTATAAGCATTACATATTTTGATTAAACTATATTTTCTTGTGTTCCAGGCACCAGATGAACGCAACTATCATGTGTTTTATGAGATGTTGGCAGGGTTGGACGATGAGAGAAAAAAGAAATACGGCCTTCAAGACGCCAACAAATACTTCTACCTCAATCAGGTAACTTAACAAACTGTCTTGGTAACCATGACAACCAAAAACCATTTGTACCATTAGTTTCTATTGTCGGCTATTAATCATAATCAGTATCAAATTTTAATACTTACATGCAGACATTATTAGAGGATTTATAAGTATACATCTAACCTTTATTGAAATTTATCATGCAGCTAAACATAAAAATGGTGTGAAAAGTATAAAAACGCTATTAAAAATAATATATTCTAGAGAAGACAAAGTATTTTAGTAGATACTTAATTACATGTATATATGTTTAGTAATTGTATTGGAACTGAGGTTATTATGTAATAAAGTGGATTCATTATAAGCTATAATTGATGATCAGTATTGTTACAATCTAGGTAAATCAATCTTGCTTTCATAATGTATTAAATGGAATAAATACACTGGGCAACATAAAACATAACACAGCATCGCTTCTAAAAAATGATGAAGATTATCACCATACACAGGCTCATGCACTTTTAATTCACTGGGAACTGTCTGAATTTGTTATCTAGTAGCTTAGTAAAACCACTGTGCAACAAAAATTGACATTACCTGCTAGTCATCAGTATTTTGTTATGTTTCTCTAAAGCATGTTTTAGCATGATTTTTTAGGAATGCTTGCATGTTAACAGTTATTACTATGTATTATGTTTCGTTTACCTTCTTCAAATTTAGAATAGAATTGATAATTACCGTACATTAGAATCATTTGAAGGTGTATTTTAAATGAAAGATTATATCATAACTGGATCAGAGGTTATATTACTTTGATTTGTAACCAGTCTAAACTCAAACAGCTGATTGGTTTTTTCTTAGCTGTGTGTCAGAATTGACCAATGGTAAGGTTCCATTCTGAGACTGGTCTCCAAACCAATTATTGGACTTTTGGACCAAAGTTGGGAATCAGTCACAAAAGTTTGAATTTTTGGCCTGATTATCATGCTTATTTTTAAATCTCTGATGACAGCTGGACTTGCTGTGCGTGTATGTACCATCAAGGTACATGTATATATGTTGTATATGTTTGTGTTGTTACTGTATGTGAATGTTGATTTTCAGAATTGTTTTGATGACAATGGTAGCAATCAGGTTAGTTAGTTTGTCACACACACATAGAGAGAGCATGCTAAACTTTATCATCAACCATTATCATGATACTCATACATTCTATTAAACTTTATATAATACATCTGGACCATTTATTTTGTCATTTTTTTAAAATAAAGTTTCGCATTACTTGTAGTGGCTGTGTTACCTGCAATTGTTCCCCAGCTTTGGATTCTCGGCATTACTTAAAGATTCTGCTTTGCGATGTTACCGCTTTTATTTTCCTTTATCTTTTTTTAAACAATTTAAAAATAGGTATTGGTGTATTGTAGTTAATTTTGTTACTTATTTTGGTTTGTGATATCTTTATTAATTCTATGCCAAGACTTATTAATAAACTCATTGATCGAATCATATGAGTAGATTTAACAGCATTTTCCTTTTACTCGATAAAATATTGATCCACTGATTACTAATTCATTTGTACTTACAATTATAAGTTTGGTTTTAGGTTTTTACAAATTTTAAATACTCCTGATTAATCAATTTATCAACCACCGCTTTGTGTGTTTGTTCATAGAGTAGTTTGACTTTGCCCTGTACATTTGAAAGATTTTTCACCCTAATTGCAATCCTTGACATTCCATTTTAATTGAAATGAATGACCTTGAACTTTGTGTTATCATGTGACCTGTGTCATTGTGGTGTGGTGTTTCTAACATGGTTCTTGTTCTAGAAAACTCCTTATCAAATTAGATTTTTTTCTTTGTTTTACCCATTAACAAACTTATTACTGAGTGATGAAGGAAATGTTTAAAAATCTATGATATTTTATTTCAAACGTGTTCATTTACTCTAGTTTCATGTTCAATGTCCTTTCAAATAAAAATTGTCTACCTTCAGAATCTGTGAAACATTATAAAATCAAATCACTTTGCCCATATTATAGTGTGTACATAAATTGATGTACCACTTTATTATTTGTATATGTATGTATCTGCATGTGCCTGCATGGAATCATAGTATTAATTTTTTTATTCGTATCTAAGTCGACTATGTAGCCTTGTACAATATTACGGAATGCTTTTATGATATGATTTTGCTTAGTCCATTGCTGTGATGTTATTTTTTTGATCTCTAAAAATTCTAGTCTGAGTACCTGACCAGGAAATATGTGCGATAGATGATATATTCCTATAACATGTGTGGATTTTTCTGAGAGTGCATATTATGTGCATATGATTTTTTTTGAGAACTTTCATACTTTGGTACCTTCAGAAAACTGTAATGGTGCCTTCTTCATAAATGGAGATCAATGAAGAGGATTTGAATGAGTGATTAAATTATACTAATTTATTTAAGCTCATTTGTGAAACAAGCAATTTTGCTTACATTAATCACGCTTGAGTCCGCTTCCTGGGCACTATACCTATACTGCATCCGAAAAATGGGATTGTGAAGTTCATGAACATAACCCATCGAAGCCAGGATTCGAACTCAGGACCTTCAGATCAGAGGTAGGACGTTCTACCCCTAGACCACGATGCCTCCCTGAATGAGTGATTAAGTGTAGGAATCATAGACGTCTAATTATAGGAAAGTTACGACTTAATTTGAAAGTGTAGCAGACTGGCTTGGATGGGATTTCATATAATATATCGTATATTCCCTAATAAATGCCCCAGGTGGCATTACATTTTTTAAAGAGGGGGTGTTTAATTGAGAACAAAAATAAAATTTGAAACAAGTTACCAAATATGTATTAATAAATTTAAACCACAGACTAACCTTTGAAAATTGTCCAAATGTCAGATTCTTTAAGCTTTAAAATAGCCTTTCATAGTAAGTCACTTTAGTTTTCTCTTGTCAAAAAAGGGGGGCATTTATTAGGGGCGGGACATTTATAAAGGAATATATGGTATAGCTGTAAAAGTCAGGGAGAGAAAATCAACATTGTTGACTGTATTATGATTGGATCTATGATGTTTTTCAGGGCGGTAGTTGTTCGCTATCAAGTCGTGATGATGCCAGCAACTATCGCATGTTGTGTGATGCTTTGCACGTGCTGAACTTCACCAAGCATGAGGAAGATTCCATACACAAGATACTGGCTGCCGTACTTCACACTGGAAACATTTACTTCAAGAAAATACTGGTTTGTATCGTTATATTGTCTTTAGAGAGGCTTCTATGGTTGAGTGGTTATGGTCTCTGACCTGTAATCACTAGCCTTTCACTGCTTTAAGTTCAAATCCCTCTTGATACCAAATTTCTCATAGGAGGCAGTTGTCTTGCTTGAACGGAAGGTCGATGGTTCTACTCAGATTAAATGCATGGGGTCTTCCTCCGCTGTTAAGCTGTAAAGTTGCCAACTGACCCTACCTGTAAAATAATGTCCTGAGATAAAACGCACAATTTTACAAGTCTACGATCTTTGTATTGGAGCTAGACTCTTTAGTAACTACAGCAGATAGGTATAATTTTATTTCATAATATACCTTTGGACTTATTTATGGTAGTAAACTGATACATTCATCATTGATGCACATGTTCTGTGGAGGGTTACGGTATTTATACATGCACTTATTTGATTGGCAAGCCTCATTCTTTATTCAGTGTTTAATGCAGCTGATCTCATGACTTTTGAAAGGCTTTGGAGTTGGTGGGAATTCGTCATTGTTTGATGTTACATATACTACAGTCTCTGAAATGGCTTCCAAACCTGAAACTTGGGATAAGTCAAAATGGATTAAGAAAATTACAAATTATCTGAATATTCATTACCACATTACAATGTATATTGTAAAATAATTTTAAGTTACCGCTACAATCAAACTGCTTGTATTGTTATGTCTTACACTATTGTTGTGAAGTATTTTTTTCTATAACCTCATTGGTTTTTGTCCCAGGTTGATAACCACGATACAGTTGAGATGGGAAGTACTGCTCAGGTCAAGTGGATATCTCATTTACTAGAACTGTCGGAAGACTGGCTTAAACAAGCTCTTACACAAAAAGTTACAGTAAGTAAGCCTGTATTTATCATGTCATCATGTCACTTACCCATTGATAAATTCATATAAATCAGAGCTACCTTTGTATGTAGTATTCCCAGATGTTCTTAGATGTTAAACACTAAAACAGGATTTTAGTGAACTTGGCGTCAATTAGGAATTAGATACAGTGATGTATTTATTATTCCTCAAACACGCCTTCTTTATTTCTTTGTCATGGATATGATATAATGTAAAGTGGATTTAATGAAGTCATTATTCAGGTCCCCAGGAGTTCTCTATTGTACAGTCAAATCTGTGAACAAATGCCACCCTTGGGAAAGACAAAATATGGCATTTATTGACAGATGACCTTTATTCGGTCAATTTGCTCTGAATAATCAGTGATGTTTTTTCAAGGAATGGCCTTTATTCCTAGGGTGGTTTTTATTCGGAGGTGGCTGCAAACATGGGTTTTACTGTATTATATGTAGAATAATGGGTATTATGTGTATTGACTTAACAAGTTAATAAAAAAACATTTACATTTGTAGGAAACTAGAGGTGACAGAGTGCTGACCCCTTATAACATAGAACAAGCCTTAGATGCCAGGTAACGTATATTCAGTGTGACCTTGACCATATCATATGTTATAAATAACTGGCTCAGAAAGTACCTTGCCTGTTTGTAGCAAAGAAAAAATGGAGCTATTATGATCGCTGTGGCATCATCGTAGCCCATTACTCAAACACTTGGTATCGACACAACACTTGGAATACTTTATTATCATGACAAGGCACAGTTGGAAGACAAGGGGCACTCTTCTGCAAGCTATATTTTTGGAGTTATGCCCCTTTTTAACTTGGAATATTGGTCAAAATTGGTTATTAAACAGTATGATGTAAAACAGACAAGCATTGATGCTGCCCTGTGGAGCGCTTGATTTCTTTTCAGCTAAAAAGAACATAATGCATTTTGAAATGATTATTTTAAGTTAAAGGTTGGATGAATTACTTTATATTTCCTCAGAGCTTAAATGTAAGTGAATTTGAGTGACTGACTACTTGACGCAAAATTTTACACATTAATTATTAACTCAAATTTATTTCCATCAATTTGAGTTTTGATTCATGAATACTGTATATGGGATCATGAATGGAAGTTATGTTAATCTTGTATGGTAGGAAAATCACAAAATAATTGTGAATGCTTGCATTTGATTGCATAACTTTATAGTGTTGATTTTCTGGATGAATTTTGTTCATACTTTCTGTATAATATCAATTTTATTTTTATATTTTACAGAGATGCCATATCTAAAGCGTTATATAGTCGTTTGTTTACCTGGTTGGTTGAGAGAATCAACATAATTGTCTGTCGCGCTGAGAGAGATAAATCCACTTCATTAGCTGTGTTGGATATATTTGGATTTGAGGTAAAACCTTTCTGGCATTTTGATGTTTCTGTGCAATTTTGAGGCCTCCAACTAATTAATAATTAGATTATTACCAGGGTGCATGAAGTAACAGAGTGTCCCAAATTATAAGCTCAAGACACATTTTTCCTTGTTTTTAGTTAAGATGGTGCTGTTCTGTATTGTCACTCAGTTGAATTGAACTCAGTTTGTCCTTAAGATAATTATCATTTTTTTGATGATTTTTGGTTGTTCATTTTGTATGTATTATAATTATATTTTTTCTGCAATTATGTCAAATTATACATAATGTGATATTTTGTGCAGTGTATTAAAAATTTTCAATTTTTATTTTTTAGGATTTTCATACTAACAGTTTTGAACAGCTGTGCATTAATTATGCCAACGAGACACTGCAGTTTTTCTTCAACCAACATATATTTCGTCTAGAACAGAAAGAATATGCCAAAGAAAGAATAGAGTGGACGAACATTGATTATCAAGATAACCAACCTGTGATAGATCTCATTGCTAGTAAACCCGCTGGTATCATGCATATATTAGATGATGAATGTAACTTTCCACAGGTAACTCTTTAGTTTCTGAAGTTACCAGCTCACTCTTCATCTAGGAGGCAAAAATGGTCTACTAAATAAACAATGTTTACAATGACAATCTTGATGGTCATACAAGTTTTCTGCCATCCATATCTCCTACTCAATCAGTGATGCTTTGTTGATTTGAAATTGGTCAGACCACTTTCCAATTTCTTTTTTTCGCAAGTTTTTCCCATTCTTTATCAATTCATTTGAGCAATAATGTGTAAATATATTTACAGTCAAACCTGTGAACAAAGGCCACCTTTGGGAAAGACTAAAATGTGGCCTTTATTGTCAGATGGTCTTTATTTTGAGGTCAGTTTGTTC
Organism: Lutraria rhynchaena; assembly: GCA_008271625.1. Taxonomy (NCBI): domain Eukaryota; kingdom Metazoa; phylum Mollusca; class Bivalvia; order Venerida; family Mactridae; genus Lutraria; species Lutraria rhynchaena. The sequence continues at coordinate 82,858 of VIBL01000415.1, forward strand.
TAAATGATCAATGACGGGTTTTCAAGGAATGGCCTTTTATTCACAGGGTGGTCTTGTGGCTGCAAATACAGGTTTGACTATATATTTGATTCTGTTGTATTAATTGCTACTTAAACATCTGATTCAGGCTACAGACAATTCATTCTTAGAGAAGTGCCATTTTCATCACAGTGACAACGGACTGTATGGGAAACCAAGGATGTCAACCCCAGAGTTCAGCATTAGTCATTATGCAGGGAAAATTAAATACAGCGTAAGTTTAATTATCTTACCTCGCACAGAATACTTGATTTTGATTGGTTGAGACAGGTCACATGCTGACCTAATATTTTCCTGTATTAGGTCAGCAGCAATTCATATCCAATCAGTAATCATAATTTCAAAAAATAATAAAAAAAAACATACAAGTTTGGGTAAATTGATTTATGAAAGGTACTCGGTAAGTTAAATTCATTACATGGCTTATTGACCCGAAATGTTCTCTAAGCTTTTTGCAAGATTCCATAGTAATTATTTATTATTATTAATGATAATTATTGAGAGGTAATTTGGTGATGAATGAAAAGTTTGATTGTATGATGAATTGTGTTTCCTATTCTAGATTATTCACTTCCTTGAGAAGAACAAAGATACTTTAAGAAGTGATGTGGTAGAATTAATGTGTGAGAGTAAAAATAAGGTAAGATTTATACAACGATGTGAGATAATAGAAAGGTTGTTTTCTGTGACCAGTGTAGAAATATGAGTACAGAAAAACCTCACATAGCAACCACCTCTGTATTATGACCAACTGGTAATAATGATTATTATATTGATATTTTCAGACTGGCTTTCTATAACTTCCCTATAATTCAGTTTGGTAATGAGACCACCTCATTATTACAACCAATCTTTTGGGCCCTGAAAGTGGTCTCATTATCAAGGTTTTACTGTAAAATCATGGGCAAATGTTGTTTATTCTATGGTTATCATTTTTCAATTTTATTCACATTACTATGAACCTTTTGTTATGATTGCAGTAAGTCTGCACTAAGCATTTAGCTTTTGTGAGTTGTCTTAATTGTTGATTTGCTGTTTAGGCAAAGTTACTGAATACCATGTGTACTTAGTGTAGATGGTACAGAATGGCTCTACGATAACAAAACATTGAGAAATATGTACATTTTGAATGATAATGAGGTCTTTATTATCATAAAGTTCTTTTTGCATGAAAACTTATTGACTTTTTGTATATTTGCAGATGATTGCACAGATGTTTAAAGACATGAGGGACAGATTAATCACGAAAACATTAAGTAAAACCACCGGAAGATTTGTTACAATGAAACCGCAGAAACCGACAGTGGCCGCTAATTTCAGTGAATCTTTGTTATCATTGATAGACACGATGTCCCGATGTAATCCATACTTTGTGCGCTGTATTAAACCAAATAATGACAAAGCACCCATGACTTTTGAAAACAGGGTTGTGTTAGACCAGTTGAGGTATACCGGAATGTTGGAGACTATTCGAATACGGAAGCTGGGATTCCCAATTCGTGTAAAATTCCATCATTTCATTGAGAGGTAAGTTGGTGATAGTATTTACATCTTTGACAATTTGTTAGCTTGTCTAATGATTTTGTCATTAATAATACAGTCAAACCTGTGTTTGCAGCCACCTCAGAATAAAGACAACCCTGTGAATAAAGGCCATTCTTTGAAAAACAGTCACTGATTATTTAGAACAAATTGACATCTAAATAAAAGTCAACTTTCAATAAAGGCCACATTTTGTCTTTCCCATGGGTGGCCTTTGTTCACAAGTTTGACTGTATTTTTTTTAATAATCATCTGTTTTTAACATTTTACAAAACCAATAAAGATAACATTCGATGTAGTTAATGAGAATGTTTCATGTTTCAGATATCGCTGCTTGCTGAAAGGGCAGAAAATTCATGTCAAACATCTTCCGACTGATGTGTGTCTGATGATCCTTAAAACGCAACAACATACTGGTTACACACATCTCTACAGAATTGGTGCCACAAAGGTAACTAATATTTGTATTGATTTGGCTACAATCGTACGAAAAAGTGAAACTTATTAGTTTTTTAGTCGGAAGTTCTGTATTATGTCAGCTCTAAGTTGTTTGGAAAAAAAATATTCATATTATATCCGTCTGTAGAACGCTGACAAAGTTGCCAATAAATCCACAATGGGATGTGTTATATGGATATCCAGGTACTACCTTTTGGCCCAGTCCTCTTGCATACTGCCTTGTAGATCATATCGCGTCTGGTAACACTTTATGGGAGAGTAGATATCTATTTCTATATGTATGTATCCTTGTTTATTTAATGTGTTATCTGTGTAGAGTTGTGCATTCATATCATGTAAAAATATTGGCATGAGAACAGTTCATTACCGAAAATATGCATAGGGTCTGGAAAATGTTATCTTTGGAGACAGTCCACTTAAATGACACTTAGACTACATCATCAATGTGAACAGCATTTAGACTGTATTATCTATGAAAAAGCTTTTAGACTGTGCCACCTATGTGAACAGCATGTAGACTGTGCCATCTATGAGGACACCTTCTAGACTGTGTCATCTTTGTGAACAGCATTTAGACTGTGCCATCTATGAAAACAGCTTTTAGGCTGTGCCATCTATGAAAACAGCTTTTAGACTGTGTCTTCTATGTAAACAGTTTTTAGACTGTGTCATCTATGTAAATAGTTTTTAGACTGTACCATCTATGAAAACTGCTTTTAGACTGTGTCATCTATGTAAGCAGCATTCAGACTATTTATGTGAACAACATTTAGACTGTGTCATCTATGCAAATTGGCTAGACATTACTTCTTATAATTACTTCTAACATTAAGAATGTAAGTGAATAGTTTTGCCATTTCAATGGCATCCTCTCTGCATTCAGGGCTGCCACGATGCAAAACATGATGTATGTATGGATGTCAACATAAGTTATCCAGAAAAAAAATTAAACATTTATTGTGCACCAAAGAAAACAACATCTATATGCTGAGAGATGAATCATTGTCTAAGTCTTGAAAATGTCACAAATTATGGCCATGTTTTATATATTTTATCAACTGAATACTTATGTCATCAGTACTACAGTCTTTATATATAATATGGATGATGTATGAATGGCTTGAAAGAATGCTACTTTTGTGTATATTTCTATCGTAGGAATGATTGAAGAGCTTATGTTTGTATTAAATGCTTCAAAATGTTGCTACGTCTGCTTAGGATAAGATAAAATTCACTCTGATGGTTTCCTAATTAAAGATAACCAGCATTTAATCGACTGTTGATCTTATGGACATTAACAAATACATGCAGGGAAAACTTTGATAAAAATGTCGTCTGGAAATATTAAGGTCTATGAACTGGTAAGGTTGTTGTTGTTGAGTATTGCAAGTCATTGGACTTATGACATAATTTATAAGAATTGTCTTGTTTGAAACTGTAAACTTGAACAGTTCAACAAAATTATGTTTGTATAATGATATGCTGCATTGAATGTGTGATATAGAGTATAAAGTATTTCGTATTTTTTCATGCTACTCACATAAACTCTTCTTAAGCCTAATAATGGTCACAGTTTTCATCAATGGCTGAATATAAAATTGAAGCTGTAGTTTTTTCATGTATAAATTTATTACAAAGTTTTTCTGTTCCGTTAAGTCTAATAACCAATATGTTTTCATTTTCTCCAAACTTGTTTTAATATTTTAGATTACTTTTTGCTTGTGGAAATCAGTCTACAAGTACTATTTTTATGTTATACCAAATATTTGTATGGTAAATTAAAGAAAAAAAGATCATAATTTAATATTGCGCATTAAGTTCCTGATAAGTTATACAAAATATTTGTATGGTAAATTAAAGAAAAAAAAATCGTAATTTAATATTGTGCATTAAGTTCCTGATAAGTTATACCAAATATTTGTATGGTAAATTAAAGAAAAAAAAATCGTAATTTGATATTGTGCATTAAGTTCCTGATAAGTTATACCAAATATTTGTATGGTAAATTAAAGAAAAAAAGATCATAATTTAATATTGTGCATTAAGTTCCTGATAAGTTATACCAAATATTTGTGTGGTAAATTAAAGAAAAAAAATCGTAATTTAGTATTGTGCATTAAGTTCCTGATAAGTTATACCAAATATTTGTTTTGTAAATTAAAGAAGAAAAGATTTTATTTTAATATTGTGCATCAAGTTTCTGTTGTTGCATTCATAAAATGTTACTTTAGCTGGATATTCATAAAAAATGTTTGTGATCAACTAAGCACAATACATTCTCTGTGAACAAATGTCTGACATACACATCACTGAACCGAACATTTGTTCTAGACAATTTTTTGTTGTTTTCAAATGCCATCTATCGTCCACAACATGTCTGACATAATGGAATAATTATGGTGGCCAAGTTACGTGAACTATTTGAAAATAGTTCTGCTGCTGCTATATGTCATGATAATGGCGTCTTTGTTTTAATGTTGGGCGCATAAATGGCATGGTTGTGAAGAAATTATTGTCAAAACAAAGAGTGACACAGTGAAATGCCATTGTCTCATAAATTCTGCCCAGACGTTAATGTATGCAGCATGCAGTATATCTAACATTAAATCATATTTTGTTGCGCATGAAATGTAGACATTGTTTAATTAATGTCTTTGCTGTGATGTTATGGAGATGCGATTAAACTTGATATAATTTTGGCAAAATTACTTCACTAATTATTTCAATTTTCTCATTATTTGTAATTAAATTAATGTTTATCACTGTATAAACTGTGTGGTATTTGTTGCTGTGTTCTGTTTGATCAGCATTTGGAGTAAGATATAAAAAAAACATAGTGACAAAAACATTAATATAACTGTATGATAAGTGTCATCTGCTCGGGAGATGTCATAATAGGATGAAAAAAAGCGCTAAGTCATATTTTGTACGAAATGATGTGTTATTATCATTGTGATGATTTGATGGACTATGTGTCGTCTGATGATACAACAGTGTAGCCATAGCAACTTTACCAAAAATGATCAACTTTAATCATTATGTAACAGTTTAAGAAGAAAAAATGAGTGAACAGTTTTAATGTTGATTCTATTAAAATGAGTGAATAGTTTTATTGGTTTGTGAAAAGTAGTTATAGGATACTGATAGATCTATGTGTCATACATAATTTTCTAACTAACTTTGTATGCATGAGGTGATATTGTAGTTCAAAATGACAGATCAGGCATTTTAATGACAAGATTGCCAGTGTCTTGATGTAATTATTGCTGGTTATTCTTGCGTTATGAATTAAACTCACTTTCAAATGTGATTGTGTTAAGTAAGATGAACATATGTATGCATTATTAAAGGTTGCTCATAGAATGGATATTCTGTTGCTTAATCAATGGTGGATTTAGTATCAGTGTGAGGAAATATTCAAATTAGTGGAGTTCAATTCAATTTGGCCGTCTGCTTTTGTGACATTGAGACTATTGCGATGTCACATTATCCGGTATATTGTAATGTTTCTCGATGGGTATTCTCTGGAGGTAGAGATATAGTACCCGGCCACGCTGAGCCCGAGTATCACGCTGGCTATTACAACTACCTGGGACACGATTACCATCGAAGGCGTTCACCATCACCAGTGCCTGTAGAGAGAATTTATGTGCCTACACCGTCAAGTCATTATCACACCAATGCTTATGCCTTTAGTGCAGTGCCTGCTGAAATAAGGGCACGTCACTCTGATGGACGGCACTTTCGAGATTCTGCAACAGATGCTTCAGTGCTTCACAGGAAGTTCAAAGGTCACAAACATGACAAATATGAGAAGTTTAGACCGAGTCCACTACATCACCATGAATATCTCCATGGTTACAACATAGAAACAGCATTCCATGATCAACATGTTGCTTGTTATAAGGAAGACAAAGGAAAAGAAAGGAAAAAATCAAAGTCAAATAAAAAGGTACAAATGTATCGTCAGATGAGTACACAAACTGAGGCATCTGATATAATTCAAGACCCGGAATTTCCAGGTCTTAAAAGAAATACTTTGTATCAGAATTACATGATGGAAGCTAAGGTTGGCGATGATAACGAAGACAACGGTATATCAGAGAGAGATGAACTTGAAGTGTTCAACAAAGATCAACACAAGGATGTTGATCATGAAATAATGTCAGACAGTTCTTTCTGTTCAGAGATTGATTTTGAAGAGAGGGAGTATCAGAATGCTGGCGTAAAAGATAAAGGCTTAAATTTGACTGAAGTAAAAGCAAATGAAGATGATGTTGATGGAAGGGGAAATTTGATTGTAGAGCCATCTGTAAGTAAACAAGATTCTCAAGATGGACATGTTTATAGTTTGTTAGATGATCATAACGAAGGTACCGTTGATTCAACATTCAGAAGTGAACATGAAAACCACAACAATGTACCACCTACATGCTCTGAAGGATACCTGATACCAGCTGAAAGTCAATTTGATGGAAATCAACCAAGTACATCTGATCCTTTAAGGCCTTTTAATCAAACTGTTCCCTCTGAACACCATCGGGAAGTTTGTCTTTCAATATCAAGTATGAACACTCCTAGGTATGAGAACTATCCCAGTCTGCCTACATCTCCTGCTGTTATATCAACTACTGCTGAACCAAGCCTCACAGGGACCCGTGAACGAATCCTCTCCTCTAATCTGTCATCTAACTTATCGCCAAACGTTTCCTCTCCCGATGAACTGTTCTATGCCGTGTCCCCTCCTACAAGCCCTCATACAGGCTATTTCTATGATGCACAAAGCCGGGCATCAGCTTTTAAGGATATGAGACCGGATTACGATGAAAATGCTAATTCTGATTCTTCTTCTATTACCCATAATGCAATATCCTCTGATTCGCAGGTATTCATGAAAGAAGAGTTTGAGCACCATCTTGACATGGAAGCTCGTAAAATACATCTTGGTGCGGCTCTTTATATTCAAAAATTCATCAGGATGTATCTCTCTCGAAGAAAGTTTTTACTTATTCATCAGAAAACTCAGGAGATACAAGCAGCCATTAGAATGCATCTTGCTAGGTAAGTTATATATTTATTTTTCATTCACTTATCAATATGTGTAATAGGAGGCAGAAAATAAAGTTCCTGATGCAGGGATCGAACCCATGACTTTCTGCTTACAAATCAGCTGCTCTATCAACTGAGATAATTGGTCTGACGGGCATAGAAACTACTATAAGCACATATGAACAATGTTACAAATATATATACAGTTTGAACGGATGTATGTACAAACTGTTACTGTTGTATTGCTCTCACTATAAACTTAGATCCCTACCTCCGAGTCATATTTACTCGGGCAAGTTGATGGTTGCTTGCGGAGGAATAGGTTGGAGCTGGTTGGTAAGCATGGAGCAATAGTTGGATCTAATCACTTTCCTGCATGTTTGAAATGAGGTCTAACCAATTTTGTGTGTAAAACGATGTGAAATTGGCCAGAAATATTTCATTGTGTTAATTAATTCCCCAAAACAATAAACAACAATTATGTTCGGGACATAAATGTCTTTTCACAGTTTGTGGTTTCATTTAAAGTAATGCTCTATAAAATATGTAAACAAAGCTATAACTCAACCTATTTATTATAAAGATGTAATTTAGTTGTGTCATGCCTACATTATGAACATTGCATGTCTGCACACCTGTTGTGATGTACTATATACAAGTTTTATACTCTTGTTTTAATGAAAATGAACTTGCTAGTCTTCACATCAAATAATTTGTGATAATCATTAATTCTTGACACTAATAACTCTTCAGTAATCCTCTGAATTATATTCGCTGCATTCACTAATCTTTAAAATAGTAACATAATGAAAAGAGAAAAGTTATGTTAATTAAATACAATGTCACCAGGGACTGTGTAATAAGTGACAGGGCTCACAAATCCACTCGTCCGCTCGTAATTGCGAGTCGAAATAGACTCAGGACGAGTTGAATTTGCTGTAGAACTAGTTAAAATTCTTAGCTAGATGTCCTGCAGGATGAGTAGCCTGAAAAAAAATTGTCTAGCCCTGAGTGACCACCTCAATATAACAACCACCTCAGTATAACAACCACTTATTTTCAGGCTGGTTTTTAGTACCTTCTCCATAATTGAACATGATAATGAAACCTTTTCAACATTAGGACCACTTTTTCCGTGTCCCAAACTTGGTCTTACTATTGAGTTTTCACTGTATTATTCCTTCTGACCATATCTCTCCAGTTTATCTTGTATGACAACTCTTCAATTATCTGTCATTCTGGTATTAAATATTTGATTGTCAATTCAACTGAATTCAAACTTTTGATCACTTGATCCATCTATCATTATTGTTCAATTGTCTTTATTGATGTTAAGCATTTTAACAGTGTCAGAAATTAATGAATGAGTGAACATATGAACAAGCTGTCTTATAAATGAATGAAATGGTATCATCAGTGGTATAAGGTTGTAACTCTTACATAAGAAGAATGCATTAAAAGAAAAGTTTTGTTTCAACTTTGAGAAACGTCATGTCATGTATGGTGTGACATTGTTACTGGGTTTTAACACTGTCTTTTTTTTGGTTTTTATATATTGTAGCCGGTTCACCTAACTAGTTTTCCTGGACTGTATACTAACCAGTACTAATTTGCCTTCCACAAGGAACTGACAACTTCTCATATGGAGGAAAATCAACATTTTTGTCAAATTTTAATAGAAGGGTATGACTATCCACTGGACCATGGTTGCGGCTTATGTGTAGTTTGAAGCTAATATGTTATATTATAAATGTTGACAGGATTACTACTATTTGAGTTATGTTATATACAGGCTTTGTCTAATCCATTTAATTAGACTGGTACTCTGTAACAATTACATAATAATTTATTCTGCTGCATAATGTAAGGTAAAGGCATGATATTTGTTCCCAGTACATAAAATAGTATGCTGGATATTTGGGCAACAGTCCAGGGTGTATGTAATTGAGGTTTTTACCATATATGGAAGTGTTGGTAGGTCAGGTGTGGTTTTTAAGGTGTTGTAGACAGTTCGTATAATTGCATCATTTGTTACCTGCAACGGGGACTGTCAACATCGACATTTGGGCGTAAATTTCATCTTTATACTAATATAATGGTATATGCTGCCTGTTGTGTGTATATCTAAAATAATCAACTTGTGTTTAAACTATAAAAATGCGTTACAAAGTAACTTATATTATCATGCAAGGCGTAGATTTTGGTCGTATTAATCTCTATATAATTTTAGGCTGTCATTTATTTTGCCATGATTTATTGTATGAACTGCACTTTATCGTTCCAATATATATTTCTCTGAACGAGCTCTTGTGATATCTCATTTAGTTGGGATTTAAGTTAATACACAGTTAAACATTTTCTATGAAAACAGTCTGAAGTTTTTACATAAATGATTAACCTGTAACTGTTTGTATCCTGAACTAAATAATCACTTTTTATTTCTTTGTAATTCATAAGAATATCTTATGATATGAAGTTGTTAAAACAAAATCTTCACTATTTTGAAAACATATTTTGGCCAAGTAAGACTTAGAGTACCATATTTTATTCATTAATGCAAATATAGTTAGTATATTTGATAATATATTATATCCTTACAGAATTTTGAATAGGAGAAGTAGGGTTGTTATGTTGAAGTGATATGTATGACAAAGTTATGATGGATATGTATTTTTTATTCCGTATTTATTCACACTTTGAGGTATAAGAATATGGTTTTTCTCGTAAGATATTTTATCCTTGTACTTGACTGACGTGTCATAATTTAATGAGATAATAGTTATTCATAAACTGTTTCATATTTCATGCAAATTTTTTTGTTCTGCTTTCACTTAAAAAAAAACACCATGAAATTTAATATGCTAAGTAGTGTAGACTTAGTAAGGTTTATTTATCCTAGTGTTAAAAATTTCCTTGTTGACAATGTGTGTAAGCCTGGTCATGTAGCTCAGAAGGTAGGGTGTGGAACCTCTGTTCTAGACCATTACAGGTTCAAGACTCCAGCATGACACTTATAAGTGATCAAGACAATTATAAGGAGATTATTGTATGTAGTTTTTTTGTGTCCCACCTCTAATCCACACATCAAAAGACAAATTTCTTAGTGGATTGCAGAGGAATGGGTTAATACTGATTTTGAAACTCAGGAGTGCTCATAAGATGAGCTGACTCTATATATAGTTACTAATTGTTAAATTATTCAATTTGATTTAAACATTGTTAGTAAACTGTGTAAGGCCCTAAACAAACAAACAAACAATTCATTATTTTAAGTTCTTAAAATATAATGGCTGTAGTTAGCTTATAAGTATGATATGTTATCATGTTCACTATAAATCATTGTCAGAGTATGTACATACATATCTGCATATCTGTTAATTCAGGCTTGTCAACTGTTGTTTTTACTCCCTCTCTCACTCTCTGATATATAACCACTACATATCTTCTCTTATTATCAAAATATTAACATAATTTTTTGTCATAGTTTTGGTTTAGAAATGTTAGGAAGAAAATATAAATACCTTATGGCTATATGCATTTACATTTTTAGTCTGAACATTTTTTTTAAGTTCTTGGACACTGTCTGTGATTTTTTATCATTTACTTGAAAAAAGAGTTTTTTCTTGTCTGAAGTTCAAAATAGCCATTTCTGTTTTAAAAATGCAGGCAATTGTAATTAAAATCCTTAAATTCATTTTGTATGACAAATTCTGTAAAATATTTTAAGATTTGCTGGATATGAAAAATTGAAATTGTAAGTCTGTTTATAGAAGCTTAAAATAAAAAAATAAAGTATTATTCTTCAGTCATTGATAATCAAAACTATTTATTTAGATGTCTGAGATATCATGAATCTTGTTCAACTGTACAACTACCTTATTTGAGAATGACTACTTAATCAGTGTCTTGGTTAACTTCTGTCAAAATCAATTAAAATAACTTATCATTATTTGTATTCATTCCCTTTGAAATTGATAAAATTTTATCACAGAATTTGCTTTATATTCTAAGATGTTTCCATGACGATGTTTTAGAAGATTTATCTGTATTTCCTCGGTGATAGTGTTTGGTACTCACTTCAATAGATTAAGCTATACAAGATTGCTGAGGTGAAACCACCCATAATTTATCACTCTGTTGTCCAGCATTAGTTAATTATGTTGACAGCCTTGTGTACAGACAGTAGTCCGTTACAGATCACATCACAAGAAATTATTTGTCTCGGGGCATACTAATCCAATATTTACCATTTAACCGAACATTAATAAGTTCAAATGTTGCAGCACATTATTTTTGCTCGCAAAATTCTTCTAATGATGTTTTTTGTCGTGTACTTCTAAATTTTTGTTTAAAATGTCGTCTTTTCAGGAAGTATGTAACTGATGAGTTGTAACTGATATCCATTTTGTACGTCTTATACTGGATGAATTGTTTTCAAGATTTGTGACTTTTAAATGTTTTTTTCACAGACGACATCGATTTATCATGTTGCTTGTTTTTTGCTCATGATGCAATTCTACAGTTTAACTGGATTTTAATAGAACAGAAGGTGCTAAGTGAACAGACTCAACTTACGTCAACTAAACTTGCATCGTGAATTGTTGAGAAGTTGATGATTTTAATATGATGTATAATCCTCGAAGAGGACAAGTGTTGTTTTCTCATTAGGAAATAGTTTTGATACAGACGTAGGATGATTTACTTACGTTGGGAAATAGATTTTTACGTATGCAGGATGTTATTCTTGCGTCAGTAACACATTTTTAACGTTTCTGTTGCAGAAAACGATTCAACGTTATCGTGAAAGGAATAGTCCGAGCTCAGGCCCAGTTTCGTATGCACAGACTTAGACGGAAGTATTTGCGGGTAAGCAATTAAGAATAATTTTCAATACATCATGTGTTTGGTTTATGGCAACTCCATGAGAGATTATATTGTCAATTATTTTCAGTGCTAATGTCAAAAGATGGGTAGCGTGTTTTGTCAGCGTCTTCCAGCAACCACTACATTTATGATTTTGGGTTTAAAAAATGCCGCAGTTGTGAGATTAGCATTCACACCTTTTACCTGACCTACAGGCACTTTCTGAAATGGTCTGTATCAAAACTGAAGTTGAATTGTGATATAGAAATGTACTATGATATAAATATAGTGACTGACATCTTTGTGTTACTTCATTGATTTTTCTCTTTATGTTCGGGTAACTGCCTGAAGAAATATAAATTCATGTTTTTATTTTGGTGACTGAAAAATTCATGTTTGTTCAATGCCATTGGCACCACATTGATCCATGTCCATTTGTGGAATAAATAAAAAGAGCTTAAAGTATCTATTGTAAGATCAAATTTAATATTAACAAATGTTAAGAAAAAACAATTCAGAAAAGAAAGTATCTAATTGATCATAAAATTCACAGAGTAAAAGAAACACAAAGTTGTCAAGCAGTATTTATGAAAAAAAATGCAGTTCAAAAGTGTACTGTCAATAAATGACAATAGTTATACTACATGATTGAATTTACAATGATTGAGTTTTCACAAACAACACTTAGATATGCTTTTTCAAAATCAAATGCATAAATATGAGCACTTTAGGCCATAATGCATCTTAATAAGAAGAAGCCACTACGCTGTATCTGTTTGCCCAATCACAGTCATAAGGCCATATGTTCAACCTGTCTATATACTACCTTCTTCTAACAGGGCAAACACCACAAATATTTGACAGTTTCAGTTATATTAAACAAACAAACTTGATTAATTGTCAAACATGCAATCAGACTACTTAACTTGATTTTTGTTTACATATATTTTTTTCTCTTTGGTACATTGAAAACAATTTTCATCAGTTTACGCATAAATTGTCTTTCAAATCAAAACAAATAGAAAATGTAACATATAATTGATACACGTTATAGTCAATTTGTACCCTTTGACTGATTTTACCGCTCGGATCAAATGTGACGTTACAGAAATTGAGAAATTCAAAATGAGGTGATTTGCTAGAATGAACCATTTGTCACAACAAGGACTGCCCCCTAAGCACAGATGGGGGAGGGATTAGGTAACTGTTAACTGTAAAATGACTTAATTTGCACATAATTTCTCTACAAACTTCTTTATTATATGGTTTGGTTTACTATGAGCTGATACACGATGTTGTATCAGTATGTAAAATATATAGTAAACTTCGTGATCTTATTCATGCTATTAGGAAGTAATCTGTAATTGTCAACGCATAATATATACACCAACAGATTTGTTTAAATATAAATATATGCATTTTTTTTCTTCTATAGCAGAGGCCGTTTATTGGCATAATCCCCTCAGAAAAAATCTTTAAAGTCATGCAGTTTTCCCCTAAACTTCTGTTTGGATCAAGTTGTTTTCTTCCCCTTTTTGCAAAAAAAAAAAAAAACCAAAATTAAGGCTGTTTCCCCTACCTGTGAAAAAAAAGCCCTGAATGCAGTACTCAATAGCAAATCATTTAAAATTAAAAAAAATAAGGTCAGCTTAAAGAAATGGAACAAATGATGATGTATTATTACTGATCAAATACAAGAGAATGCTGTGTACATTTTACAAACAGATTGAATTCATTAAAACGTTCCTGCATGCACACACTGTCCCTGATTTAATGTGATTAACTTTTGTTGATTTTGTGCGATTACGTGTCTGTGATGAATCTGTCACACAATGATTGATTCAGTCTACAAACAATTCATTACACTATTTCCCTTCTAGTGACTTTATTTCCCCCCCCATATCTTCATTATACGTGAAGTTTATTTCTAATTAAGATCTAATTATGTGGCCTTAAATTACACAATATACTAAAACAGATGTATTCTGTTTGCCATTATATACCAAACTTTCTCTTGTAAATGTCTCCGCCCTAATTCCTTAACACCTTTTGAAAAATAAAATCTTGATTCATCATTACTGCTTAATAATTCTTTACGTACCATCCCATACATTTAATATCATTCAAACAATAACTGGATACGTTTAGGAAGAAATCTGTTTAATGTTACCTGGGATACTTATTTGGGAACATTCTGTATTCATTGTGTTGTCGCAATGAGATATCATGCAATTGAACAATCTAGTTGTAATCTGTTTAAACTGCTGTGAGTAAAAATAATGACTTTCAATCCCTAATGAAATTCAACTAATTAAAGTTACCAACTAATTTTATCTGTCATTTTCTCTTTTTTCTGAACGGAGTCAGCCTGTCTGATTCCGATGAAACATGAAGAAATTATTAGCATTTCATGAAATGAAACATGCGCTTTTTTCATTTACTCCAAGTATAAAACAATACATTTTAGATTTTAAATGTTAATCTAATGGTATTATGAATGTTATTTGTGGGAGACCATAAATTATTATAAGACTTAAACAATTTCATTGAATATAGAGTTGTAGTATTGCATATGTCAACATTACAATTAAATGGCATTTAATTGTGTTGCATGATTTTATTTCAACCCTTTGCCTCATAAGTATATTTTAGACTCTTCCAAATTCAATGCTAATATACAAAACATCAACTTATTTAAGAAAATTGGGTTATTTGTCTCCGGCAGAGTAGAAAACATTGTGGCAAAAGAAGCCATTGCTCATTACCCGCAATGGCTTATTTTGCCGCAATGTTTTTAAAAGTCGTCTGCTTCATATGCGGGTAAATGCAGTATTATGAGGCAAAGGGTTGAAATGTTTCTGACAAATGTTTATAATTTGCAACAATGATAAGCATTACCTATCTTATAATGCTCTAATCTCTTTCACAACATAGTCAAGTAAAAACAATCATGTGACCTCTTTCGTTGCAGTCTCTCATTTCAAATTATTTAATTATTTTTGTACTTACAAAACATCACCGCGTCAGCATCCATTACCTTGTTGCTGAAAGTCAAACTTTGTGCTTACATAAAAAAGGTGTGGTTCATTCTGCATACATTTTGTTCACTTATTTTGTGTCTAACTACTTAGTATTTATGCGTGGTAATTTTTCTGGTACTTAATTAATCATGGTTAAAATCATACACAGGTTGTTTGAGACTTGTGGTAACTTCTTGAAGTTGTTGGTCATGTTTGGTGAACAGTACTTTTTTAACTTTTTCTTATTTCCTTTTACTTTCATCTTCAGGATCGTGAAGAGATCATAAGAAGAAAGGAACAAGAAAGACTCGCCAAAGAGAGAGAAAACGCAAGACGAAAGATGGAAAAGGAGAGAAGGGTATGTTATTGATTGCATGTAGTAATTATATCATGGTTAAAATTTTTCCGGAATTTTCCGGAACCTCTGTTTTTTCTCGGGTCTGAAAGTAAGATTTCGGGCTTTTTGAAAATTTTCAACTTTCACTTTTGTTATATCAATGATGTTGGTATGAAGTCTTATTTGTGAAGACTGAGGGTCCAAAATTGATTTAGTTCTTTGTTCGTTCTTTGTTGCCGTTGGGTAATGTTTACCAAGCTTGTGATTGTCGTTTGAGTGTGGAGTTCATTTCAGTTACGTCTCTGTTGGAAGGAGATAGCTGAACCAAAGGGTGATCAATGAATTTGTTCATTTCTAGCCCGAAACGCATCTTTAATAATGAGTGTATCTGCTTGTACATGTATATTTTGGTGACTATTCTGTATCTAGTTGTACATGGCTCTGTGCATTGCTTAACATATCACTCAACACGTAGTATGGTATTATTATTTGTACCTCATGTTTTGGCACTTTGTTGTAAACAACACTTATTCGTGTATAAGCGTGACTCAGATTCATCTTTCACAACAGAAGGATATTAATCACACGTTACTGTCAAGTCTAACTTACCGTAAAATATCTCTCTAATCTTATGGTGACAAGCATTGTTTAAATTTTCATTTCCTGGCAAATGGATTGCCCTTGTCTGTCGTAATAGATATTTCTATGCAGTAATGAAAATTAAAGGTGATAAATTGATGTGTGTTTACTGGTATGTCCTTGATGCCCTGCAACAACACATGAGTGGATTTCTTGC
Source organism: Lutraria rhynchaena (assembly GCA_008271625.1). NCBI lineage: Eukaryota > Metazoa > Mollusca > Bivalvia > Venerida > Mactridae > Lutraria > Lutraria rhynchaena. The sequence continues at coordinate 98,963 of VIBL01000415.1, forward strand.
TCAGCCGGAGATCACTGCATGTTTGAACTTCACAGATTTCCTAAAACACACCCTCAACATAAAATACTGTACTGGCTTTTACCCAAGAAAAGAGCTTAAAAAAATAGTTCATGTGTAATTAAAGTATTAAACATTTGATGCTTTATTTGTAAATCAGTATTTTCGGAAAATATTAAAAGTGCTGAATAGCTGGCTGTGAAAAAAAAATGACTTCATGTGAAACAGGTGTCCCTTACTTTGTATTGTGTGTAGTATTTTATCAAATAGAGGCACCATGCATGTGTCTTTACCCAGTAAGCAAAATTTGAAAAAAAATGAAAAAAAAAAAAATACACGCCCACTGAAAATAAAAGGTCGCTTGATGACCATGCTTGTATAATGCAAACAATCAGAGCATGTTTACCATGGTATAAGTCAATTATGTCTACATGACAATATGAAAAATGTTCTACATATATCATAAATATTACCCACACCTAAATTATGACTAGATAATTGTCATCACTTTTGTTTAGCCATTTATTAAACATATAACGAAATGCATTATCAAGTCATTTTGACCTCTAATATTGAATGTTTTGGAAACAAATAATGTTTTTCCTTTGGCTGTAGAGTTATTTTGAAGTTTTCAGGTTTTGAATTTAGCTTTTTAAAGTTTTTAAACCACTAATGTTGACCTTGGACTTCAAATTACTTTAATTATGAGTACTTAATTTGTCAACACAATTTCATTGTATAAGGACTGTTTAGTTTAATTAGTTGTTGCTTGTGATAATTTTGATATGAAACTGTATTGGCTGTAAACATTTTCTTTAAGGTATATATCTTTGGCAATAATACTAGGGATTTTTCTGGAGGATTACAGGGGTTGGTGCTATACGGGGTTTCCCAGGACGGGGTACCCATCCTGTTGGCAAATACGCCGAAACTGGGGTGGACGGGTGGCTCCGCACGGTGTTCATTGTTCTTGGTCTGTTTCCATGATTTCTTGGAGGGGTCCCTGGCAGGTGTGTGTAAACTATGACGAGTTTACCTGTCTTGTAGGCAAATATGCCGAAACTGGGGTGGACAGGTGTGCCCATCCAGGGTGGCTCTGTATGGTGTTCATTGTTCTCGGACTGTTTCCATGGTTTCATGGAGGGGTCCCTGGCAGGTGTGTGTAAACTATGACGAGTTTACCTGTCTTGTAGGCAAATATGCTGAAACTGGGGCAGAGGGTATACCTATCCTTATGGCAGCCAAAGGGTTAATATAGTTTAGGCAGGCCATGGAAAATTTTGAAATCTCAATCGGTCCTGGCCCGCAGACCCCCCCTCCCCAATTCAATTTACCCCCCCCCCCCCAGTTTCTGAATACAGCGAATATTTGTTCATAGTTACAGTACACTTTACAATAAAAACGAAACAAAAACAGAATTTAAATTTCAACCTGATACTAGTACAATGGAAACACATACTTGATTGAAATAGATAATATCAAACAAAATCCAAATTACCAATTTACGATTTTTTTTCTAGACACAATTAGAAATATCAATCCATGATTGAGTTTATGTAAGGATAAGGTACAGAAATGCTTAAAATGTCTAAAATCATATTTTTGTCATACTCTGAACCCTTTGCATATCATTAGTGTTGACTGATTGTTTTATTTTATTACCCAAATGTGTGATATCTTTATTAATACAGACAAATGGTAAAAATCTATTAGTCCAACTTTTTGACATGTTTACTACCCTTTATTGACAGTTGATCAATTAAGTACCTTGTTACTGTCATGTAATAGGGTGCTAAGTAACTGTATGTCATACATAGCAATGGACACTGTTATCTGTGATGTAAACTTGTCTGGCCGTAGGGAAGATGTTTTTTTTTTGGCTTACTAATTAGTATTGTCAGTGAAACTTGTTCAGTTCAGTTTCAACTTTGGACCAACTCAGATGTCGGCTATAAAATAGGGTTTTAATTGTGCTCGTTGGAAAATTTTATTCTTTAGATAGGGTACAAAACTTGGAAGGAATTAAAGTTTTATTTTTGCATGGATTGGATTTTAAATGATAAATCAATTGAATAGACATTGTAACTAATGACTGGTACAGGATTTTAAAGTTCACAAGAATGGATATTGGATATTTGGCAGCTTTGACATAAGTGTGAAAAGGAGAAGAGTGAACAAAATTAAGTGCTTTAATTTTTTATATAGAAGTCAAAATGAAGGAATTTACTCTTGAAAAAGTTGGAAGGAAACCATTCTATGGATTTAGATATTTTGATACTGAAAACACGGAAACACCTCAGTCTGTGAGTAATGTTATATATGTATACAATATCTTAATTTATCATGACGTGGTTGTTGAGTCCTTGTTACAATACTGTTGTAATGAAAATGTCCCTAATGATTGTTTTTGTAAGCTTTAAACTTATAAACGCAGATCCAAATAGAGTGGCCACACTTTTGATGCACTTTCTAAAATTTTCCTGTTTTTGACCAGTTATAGTATAAAAGTCTTAACTCATCAGTGATTTAATTTTGCTGTATAACATGAGGGGAAATAAGTATAGCCTATTGAGACTGTGTCATTAAATTTCATAGAATCATTTTAATGAGGCCTTTTGTACTATCTATTTGTGTCGACTTAATTGTGAGTTAATTAATTACACAATGATGAAGGAATTTTATCCAGTTTGCCTGGTTTGTTTATAAAGATTTTGGTTTGTGATCATGAATAAAATGCATTCTGCACAATAGTTTACCATCTAGGAAGAGATAATATAGGTGACTTGCACATACTTCAGTTCACTTCAGTTTTATTGCTTGCAAAATGTTTATGAACTCCAGCTGGATTTATCTGGTATCTGACTAAATTACTGTGATTAAACATAAAATGTTGAATAAGGTGAGTTTTTTTTGTCATATGTTTAATACAAAATTAGCGCTGTTATTTATTTTTTTTTAAATTTTGTTGCAAATGTGTCATTTTTCTGGATTTACTGTTTTTTTTGTTTTTTTTGGCCAGGTTTGGATTTTATTACAGTTTCAGGTTGAAGCTGCTGTAATTACATCTTATAAAAACTTCCAAATTTTAACCATTCTTTTGGGAAAATTAATACACTTTAAAACATTGTTTGCATGTTTTAAACATGATTTTCCTGGAACACGGTTTAAGTTTTCCATAAAATTGTTAATTTGTATATTTTTATGAGGCATTTTTATAAGCTAGTTCTCATAACCAGTATGTGGTGTCAGTTTTCATTTTCTTGGAAATTTCAAATCTTACTCTGTATTGGATTTAATCCTGCTGTGGAGTTATAATGTAAACAGCAAGGCTTTCATTTAAAACAGCATTTTGACTCTTTAAATCAGTAAATAAAGCTTTTGACTCATGAGAATTTGTACCAATGGGTCAAAATTACCATAAAATTAGAAGGAAATTTTGTTCTAATTTTTGTCAGCCAAGGGTCATTTTTGACCCTCAACTTTTGACATCTAGTGAAAGCCCTGATTAGTGTTGTATGTTTCCTGTCTGTTACATATAAAATGAATCATTGGGGTTTTTTTAGGGATAAAGGATAGGTCAATCTTGTTTAACATAGACAAATGGTCGATCTTGATATTTTGATACAGATAGATGACCTTTGATACTAGTCATAAAATTAATAAATTATTATTGCTTGATACAAATTCTGTTGCTTGGAGCGAAATGGACAAGTATACTTAATACTGAAATGTTATTGTTCATGAATTCCCGATGTCTCATTTTGTCTTTTATCAGTGATTGGGTGAATTTATCTCACCAGCATTTTATGTACAATTAATTATTACATAAGGAGAGTACAGGTCTTAGTTGAAAAATAATGTAAGGACTGCACACCTCCAGCAGCTGTAAACCTATTTTAGTTAGAATTAAGATAAAATTCTTCTTTCATATACAGTGCAACCTCTCCAGAGCTGCCCTCTCTTGAGCAACAACCTCCCTTCAAAAATGCTTCTCCCAAATGGCGTTGCTTTGGAGAGGTAGCACTGTATATGAATGTCTTGGTATTTCTATAGCTAAAAGATGAGTTGGAAAGTAGGTTACCGATACTCCTGATGATGTAAAATAAAAAAACATAATACATTTTTTATCATAATAAGTTGTACATCATGGCTGAAGTCTGTTTCGCATTGTTAGAAAAAAATATTTATTATAAAAAAACAATGATTCAGTTGTACCATCATTTTTGTGTTTGTACAGTAAAGCTTTTGAACATAGACCACCCTTGGGAGGACCTTTATTCAGTGGTCAGTTTCTTCTAAATAATTACTGTTTTCTAAAGAATGGTCTTTATTCACAGTGTGGTCTTTATTTGGAGGTGGCTGCAAACATAGGTTTGACTGTACTCCTTTTATTATAGTGTGATAACATAAATTTGATGATAATAACCCTATCTTAGAGTTACATCTAAAACATCTTACATCAGCTAAAGCCGACCTCAGGGGACATACCTTACTTATGTTTGTTGATTTACGTACCCCACCCATCTTTACAATTTTACCTTAGGGGTTAATAAACTGGGTTAGGCCAGTGTCAAGTCAGAATGGTGAATGGCTAGCATTAATCATTGTAGTGCTGTAAATTTGGGTTATTCATTTATATGTAAAGCGTATTACAAAGGTTTAATGCTGTCAACATCCTTTATTGCATCCAAGAATGGACTATAAAGAAAATATTTATGTAATTTAATTCATAAATTAGAAGTTTCTTGTCTGTAGTTTAGTGTAAATAGATGAAACATTCCTGATGAATGATTACATGTAGAACTCACTTAATTACTGTTTTCTTTATGGAAATAATAAAATTCTTTCAGAGGAGTAAATGAACAATTAATTTAATTCATTATCATAAAATGATCAATCATTTCCTTAACTGTATTATTTTAATAGTGTCTTGTCCCCTCTAGGCAGCATACTATGCTGTTCTACTGCTGACTGTTTGCAATAACCCAATGTAAAATTTGTTTAATTTAATGCCAGAATATATTGTTATATTTGTTTATCCGACAAATTAATTTTTGTTGTTGTACATTCTTACGTTGTTTTTCTGTCAAATCGGAAGAAATAAAGAGATGATGGATCTTGACGCATTTCTTGTCTGTATGAGGTAAAGGGTTAAGATTTGTGGAAATTATCTGCAAGCAATACAACAGATGCCTTCTTTAATTGATGATCAAATGATCTTTGAATTCGATATGTATCTTATAAGTTATAGCTACTAAGCTCTAATAGTTCTCCATACAGACATAAAACTTATTAAAAGTAATATTTAGTCTGTAGCTCAACTTTAGGATGTCGAGGTACGCATAACATCAAACATTAATTAAGAATTGATTGATCAACTTATTAATTTATAGTCTAGCTCGGAGATAAAAGGGGATTGTTTGATATTGATGTTGTTCATTGTTTTTTCTCCTACTTACTGACACATTATATGAAATTATGATGTCCAAGTAATAGGGTGTACTACAGACAAGCATAGAAACATTGGTATGTTGTGTGATGTCTGTGTGATGTCTGTATTCAACGTGTTACCTTGACAATTAGGGTGTTTTTATTGTTACAACATGATACATCTTTAGTTTATTATCCTGCTTAAAAAATTTTTTTTGGTGTATTGCGTTTTGCCTTAACACGAAGTGATACAAAATAAACAACATATCAGTTACTACTTATATAAATTATGTACAAAAATTGATATACTCTGTCCTATAGAATCCTGCATGTCAGGTAATCAAGTTGTATGAATATATGTATTTAACAGTCCCGTTTAATCAGTCATTGTTGCCGATGTTATAAAAGTATATTGAGTAAAGCCTCATTTAAAAGACCATTGTGTCATTTGGACCACCTCGTTATATTGACTACTTACAGTCTGACTATTCTGTCATGTTTCTTCTTCATATAAACTTGACAATAAAAGTCATCTCAATATTTGGACGCTTCTTCTTAAGTCACAAAGCTAGTCTTAGTGTTGAGGTACAGTGCAACCTCTCCATAGCAGCCTTTGTTTGAGCAACAACCTCTCTTCAACAACATAAGTTTACTTCTCCCTAAGGGTGTTGCTTTGGAGAGGTTGCACTGTATTCCTGTTATGGCACTGTACGATTAAAATACTAATTAAACGTCTCTAGAGCAACATCTTCTCAACAACAGCATAATTTTGCTTCTCCCAATGGGTGTTGCTTTGGAGAGGTTGCACTGTATTACCGTAATGTGTTTGTTGATCAGACAAGACGCCACTCAGAATGTGCCTGTCACTCCTTGTCAGAATGGTATTAAAGCTTTAGGTGTTTGCATTAATTAACTTAATTCATATTTTAATCAGAGTACATGTTGTACAAGTATGTGGAAGGTCCATTGAGGGGCGTGTAGAAAGACTAGATGGCCTCTGTTTTCATAGTCTGTAATTAATGGGTGATCATTTGTTACATTTGACGTGAGGGGAGTCTCGTGTATATCATGGTTTTGTTCTTGTAGTATGAACAGTTAACTGGACACTCTGCAGAGACATCGCGATGCATTCTCCCTATTTAGAAATCTTGTTTATAGAACTGTATCTGAGAATATTTCATCACTGAAAATGTAGGAAAAATGAACAGAGATCTGGTTCTCTCTCAGTTGTTACCTCCATCTTCAAGGTCCAGAGGCTAGTGCGCTGGACTTGGAACCGGGAGATCCTGGTTCGAATCCCAGCCACGGCAGGTCATACCCTTCCATGAAAATTTGACAAAAATGTCGATTTTCCTCCACATGTGGAGGAGTTGCCGGCTCCTTGTGGAAGGGTAAGTTAGTACTGGTTGGTATATAGTCCAGGAAAACTGGTTAGGTGAACCGGTTGCCTAATATAACTGAAAAATGGTTGAAAAATGGCGTTAAACCCAGTGAAACAAATATCCATCATCAAGTATTTGATAGAATAGTCTGAGTCTATTATTACAGCCAGATACAAGATACAAATATTTATTTATAGTCGGCTCATAATATAACAATAAACATTAGCTATGAATAGCTATTTACCGACAAGCCATTAAATGAAGATGCATTTCAGAAATGTTAATTGTCTTTATTTAATTGATGCAACGATTTTTAAATCTGATTAAATTGATCTGTCACTTGTATGTGTATCTTAACAGGGTGGGTGGGGAAATGTTACATACTTTTATGAACACCAGTGTTTGGGTAATTTCCATTACAGTGATTTCTCTGTAGAGCAACACTCATCAGTGTCACAAAAGTGTTGTTCTTCGGAGGGAGTTGTTGTTTGAAGCGAATTGCTACATTCATGACAGGTGTTTTTATTTGGTGTATGTGTCCCTTTTGCTGTTGTTTCTTGGAGGAACCAGTCTTTGGAGGTGACATTATGGGAGGGAGCACTGTATATTGGTACTGTGTTTTTGCATCTTTCATTGAATTGGGTGTACTGTGAAACCAGTATTGCAATAATACCATACATATTTTTTTATCAACCATCGCCCTAGGTCTGTGTTACATTTAAACATCATTATTCAATCCAGGCTGTATATTATTGAATGGTTCTTTGTTTGTTGCATTGAATAATGTAATTAATCTGTAAAACTTGTTCTTTTATTTCAGGATAAAATATTGAAGGCAGAGGCCAGTATTAAGAACCTGGACATTCCAGGAGAACTTGCTTACGTCTATAATAAACTAGATGGTGAGTGAAATATTTATACAAAGATTTTTATAAAATATTTGTTCATGGCTTCCATTTGACCCTTAAAACAGCATTTTAACTCGTGAGATCAGTAAAATAAAGCTTCTGATTCATGAGAATTGGTACCAAAGGGTTAAATTTACAATAAAATTAGACGGAAATTTTGTTGACTCTTTGAATTATCATCAGCCATTGGTCAGTTTTGCTCCTCAACTTTTAATGTTTTGTGAAAACCCTGTTTGTTGATTCTAAATTCTTGTGTAAGTAATTGGAAAGGGAGTATTATGAAGTTCCTACTTTTAAGATATGACCTCTTGATGCTGTCCCTAAAAATCTGCTGGTTCATCATGAGGAGAGGGCCCAAATAGGTTCATTGCATCACTTAAGCATCTTATTTTTAGGCAAAAATTCAATTTGGTCTCAACTTTGAGAGTTTGATTAACCTATAAGGTTTTAATGTAGAGAAACCATTTTTAACGTTTGCTTATTCTACAATCTAGTCTTGTTGATTGTCAGGTTTTAGTAGAAATGATGAAAATTTGAGATGCGAAGAGACAATGTATATATTGTTATATTCTGCAACATTTTTCTATCATGTACTATTTATACATCTCACAGATTGGAGGCCAGTCCACAATGACCGCCATATAATCTCAGTGATTGGAGATGTTGTTCCTATGGATATGAACTACAAGTTACCCACTGACATAAATTCCCATGCTTTCAGTAAATATACAAGTGTCTACTTCAAGGTTAGTGTTTTAGACACAGTCATCAACATAGAGGGCTAGCACATTGAAGTGATGGTGTATAATGGTTTATTAGGCCTGTATATGTATATATATTATATTATGTGGTTTTTGGTCCATGTGGTCATTTTAGGCCTAATACACCATTGTACACCATCCCTTCAATGTGCTAGCCCCCTATAGTCCTGAGAATATTTCTTAAATTGTATGCAGTCAGAGTTTAATAACAAACCTTTTATTGAATTGCAGTTAAATTTTGGTTGCCATTTTATTATGAGCTAGTATTCATGTGAAATGAATTTTTGATATGAGTTTTTTTTGTGAATATTCATGATTCTTAAACTAAAATTTAACATGCACGAATTTAAAACTGTGCAAAATATCTTTTTTCTGGGGTTTACTGGAAAATTCATACCACAGTACAAAGATATTCTAAATTTTCTATTGACATATGATCAGAAATTGTCTTATTTACACTTCATGGCCACAGCCATGGTCCAGTGGTTAGAGTGTGGGCTTGCAACCCAGAGATCCAGGTTTGAATCCCGGGTGTGGCAGGTCATACCCTTCTTTAAAAATTTGACAAAAATGTCGATTTTCCTCTATATGTGGAGAAGTTGCTGGCTCCTTGTGGAAGGGTATGTTAGTACTGGTTAGTATACAGTCTAGGAAAATTGGTTCAGTGAACCGATCACTGTATATAAGAGAAAAATTGTTGAAAAATAGTGATAAACCCCAGTGACAATTAGTCACATAAAAACAAACTAAACAAAACATATTTACACATCAATTTATTACATAAATGTGTACATTTTACACATTACAAATATACCTGTGTTGATATTTTATTCAGAACCCAGACTGGGGTGTGACTGTAGATCCAATTAAGACAGCTTTAACGCATGTACAAGGTGAACAAAACAACAAACTTGCCCAGTCGGTCTTCAAATTGGTAAGTCCACTGATATTGTAGCAATATTGTATATTGTGTGTCAGCATAATTAGGAGTTCTTGGTAATAATTCTGTTCTATATTATTGAAACATGAAATCTATTGCTTTAATTTTTTTGAAAATTAATTGTGTGGATGAGTATAAAATGATGTGTACATGTATTTATTAAAATACAAATACAGTTGTAAAATATTAATGGAAAGTTTACCCATTACCCTAAAAATTCTGCATTTCCCCACAGACGACTGCTTTTCTAAAGCAGACGACTTTTGAAACCATCGTGGCAAAAGATGCCATTACTCATAACAAGCAGTGGCTTCATTTGTAGTTTGGCTTCACAATGTTTTCCACTCTGTCAGAGAGAAATAACCCAATTTTCTTAAATAAATTGCTGTTTTGTACATTAGCTTTGAATTTGGAAGAGTCCAAAATATTCTTATGACGAAAAGGGTTAATAACATAAAATTCAGGAAGATGGATAACTTTGTTCATGTAGAATTTTGTCAGGCTTCTTGTTATGTACATGTTTTGATTTCAGATCTTGAAGTATATGTATGATTCTAAATGATTTTCTAAAGCAGACTTCAGCAAATTTCAGATCTTGAAGTATATGTATGATTCTAAATGATTTTCTAAAGCAGACGACTTTTGAAACCATCGTGGCAAAAGATGCCATTACTCATAACAAGCAGTGGCTTCATTTGTAGTTTGGCTTCACAATGTTTTCCACTCTGTCAGAGAGAAATTCAGGAAGATGGATAACTTTGTTCATGTAGAATTTTGTCAGGCTTCTTGTTATGTACATGTTTTGATTTCAGATCTTGAAGTATATGTATGATTCTCACCTGGGTGACAGGAAAGAAAAAGCTATGGCTGATTATATTGTACAGTTGGTGAGTACTTTGTTGATATTTGTTGTCATGAATCAAGTGCAGACTTTGTTTGACTGTAAATTTTGAGTGAAGCAAAACGAAAACTCATTTTTCCAACAAAATGTCATAGAATTGATACAAATTGGACCTTGTTTGACTGTAAATTTTGAGGGAAGCAAACTTTTAGGGAAGCCTTTTATTCCTGGTCCCTTGTCCAATCATGTCTTTGTCATATATAACATTTGAGAGCAAGAAAAACCAAGTAATGATTTTATTTGTTTTTGTACATTGCATGGTAGAAACCAGCGTATCAATTGTCACCAGTGTCTTTTAATTATCATTATTTTAAATATCTTAATAGGGTCTACAGAATGAAGGTTTGAGAGACGAAATATTTTGTCAGCTTGCTAATCAGTCGTGGAACAACCAGAAGATTAATACAGTAGAGCGTGTATGGCAATTAATGGCACATTGTTTGTGTGCATTCCCTCCAAGCCATGCGTTGTATAAATATCTTCTAAAGTAAGTTTCATACTAAAAACTTTTTTACTGGCTGTTGAAATGTAACAAATGTTTTCTAGGATGTTTCAATGTAAACATTAAAAATACTACTTTGGTGCTGTTAGATTGTTTAATTCTTTGGTCAGTTTATTGTTAATGATTATGAAATTTTACTTTTGAATACCTCAATCTTACTTAAAAGTATTTCTTGTGTGAAATATTAAAATTGCTTAAAATTGTCAGCTGTGTCTTGTGAGCTTGCAATTATACAAGTATTTACTCGACTGTACATGAAATGTAGCATATTTATCTGTTAATTCTATTCCATTTATATAGGTATGTTTCGGACATCGGTTTCGATGGTTACAAATGGTTCTGTCAACACAAAGCTCTTCAGTGTGCCAATATTGAAGCACAATTAAGTCGTGTATACCCTCCCTGTCTCCTAGAGTGGAGAGCTGCCCAAAGAAAAGCCAACATGGCTCTAGAAGTCAGATTTGCTGATAGTGAGTGTTGGTCTAATTTAGGTTTGCTTTGCAACTCGCAACTTTTCCTGCTGAAAATATTTTGTTAAATGATGGCTTTGAGATGTAGTATGAGATGTAGAATAACCTTATACTGTATTCTACTTGTGTGCTTGTACGCCATAGATTCAGAACAATTTCAAGTTCATTAAGTGTTAATATTTGAATGAAAAGTTTGGGTCTGTATTCTTGTAATCTTCTGTATGGAATTCTGTTAATTATTAATTTAAGGCGATATTGTATAATACTCGTACTATTACAGATACGACAATGATTGGTCATGTAGAGTCCTGGACATCTGGTGAAGAGTTTGCCAAACATTTACTGAACCAGCGTGGTTTGCGTGACAACAATTCTGGTTGGACTGTAGTTCTTCAGGAAGAGATGGATTACTATGAATTGATGGGATACGATTACGTCCTTGATCTTGTTAGTGAGATGGAGGTTCCGCCAGGGTTCCCTGTGTGCCGGTCACACTTCCTGGTATCCTCAGACAGAACCAGAGAACCTCTCACCTTGCAGAGAAGTCTGTACAGTGAATCGTAAGTTGTTGTACCTTTGAATTGAAACTTTGCGCTTTTCTGTTTAACAATGTATGTCAAGATCTCAATTAGTCCGTTCTTAACTTCAGCCTATCACAGATATATGCTAATTCAGTTCTTGATATTGCACTGTAGTTGTATATTTTCATGACTTATTTAAATTTGGCTCATAGTGTATTCATGCTTTTGCTTGGAAACATCCATTAGCTGATGATATTGATGGATTTAGTAATTCATTATTTCTAAATGACGTACATAGATTTTGTACATACTTAGTTTAATTTTACTGAATTGAAAGATGGTGAGCTGATATAATTTTATCGTATTATTTGTAGACCTCATAATCCAGAGCGTGAAAGACATATGTTGATGAAAGGAAGCTTGCCAGAGCCTGTAAGAATAGATATTACAAAAATTGAACAGCGAAGCATCAAGCAACGTGTCGTCAATGGTGAGCACGATGACGAGCAGGAGGATGGTGTTGTGTTCTCTATGAAAAGTGTGCTAAATAAACGACCTCATGGCGTTAATGTTGATGGACTCTCGGAAAATAAGTTGAACTTAAGATACACCAAACGCAAGCAAGCACCGAGTCCACCTATAGCTAATGGACACCTGATTGCTAATGGATTTGCCAATGGTGATGCAATTGAAAATGGCCATGATTTGTCAATGAATCAGTTGAATCGAAGATATAATGAAATAAATGACCATGATATAAGTGGCACTAAGATAAATCAAAGATACCTACGCATGTCGAAAGCAACGGGTAAACAAGGTGTGGCTGATAAGATATTGCGCAAAAGTCATCATCACCGTGATGAGAGGACGGGAGCATCATCAGATAATGTTTCCGTGGCAACCAAAGATTCTGATTGGTCCCATTGGGTTGAAGATGTGTTCAGTAATGCACTTAATGAGGATGTAGATGGATTGTCAGATGCCAGATCAGTGGAGAACAGGTTGAAAGGTGGTGGACGGGGTGCTGGTGATGGAGTGCCAGGCCCTCAGTTCCAGGTAGATAAACTTATAGTTACCAACTCTTTAAGTTAAACTTAGATTTTGAAGAAACTTTGCAAAAATGACTGCTTTATTTTAGCGATTATTATTAATGTAATGTTGAGGTGAATCTCTTCTTCATCAAATGTTAAAATTCCTTTTGGGTGTTATTTCACAGTTAAGATTAAGTGAAGTAGACATTCCATAAAATTTTAAAAAATGTATTACCGGTATTCGTTCATTAACGATTATTATATTCTCCATTAGGTGTTATTTATTTTATCTGATGTATGAATGGTGCTATGATCTATTCTAGCCTGGCCCTGGAAGTATGCAACAGATGAATGGCGGTATTAACATCCCTATCCAGCAAGCCCCAATGAATGGTGGCCTACCAAACATGGTATCTCCTCAAGGGCTTAACCTGTCAGCTTCAAGTATCAATACACAGTTACCACAAATGAACCCTCAAGCGCAACAGTTAGCACAGCAACAAGCGTTGTTTCAAGCTTTTGTAAGTCAACATGATTGTCTAGATTCTAGTATTAGTAAGGTGTAATTATTCGGTTGACATTTTTTTTGTTCTAGAACGATTGTTTTGCTGTTTGCAAACAAACTTGCCTTTTATGTTGCACTAAGTTATCTTCATTTCTTACATTTATTTTTTCATTATTATGCTCATGCATTCGCACAGGAATGAACTTTAGTTTCTTTTATTACTATCTTCCGGCATCAAGAACTGTGATTTTAAGGTTTTTTTTATTAAAATTCCAGTATAATTGGCATTGTTACCATAGCAACTCGATTCTATTTTTAGGCACAAGCTCAGGCTCAGGCTCAAGCAATACAGCAACAGCGACAACAACAAGCAATGTTCCAGGCTGCATTTCAACAACAGCAACAACAACAACAACAGCAGCAGCAGCAACAACAACAACAACATCAAAATCAGAATCAGTTTGCTGCTTTGCAACAACAACAGCAGCAATTACAGCAGATGTTACAACAGCAACAAATGCTGCAAGCTGCAATTAATCAGCAACTTCAGCAACAACCCTCCTCTCCACAGCCACAACTACCCCTCCTGAGCCCAGCAGCAAGTTTTAATTCTGGGCAAGGTAAAATTGTTGTCTGCCTTACAATCTTGTGTTGGTCTTTTTTTGTCCACTGTGTTTGATGTTTTACATCTGTTCTCTTTTAATGGTATTGGTTAACATTTGTTTACTGGTTTCATTTTATGTTTAAGCTCTTAAAAACTCCCACGAGAATACTTAAAAAGGTTGATATGAAGTCAGTGTTAATTGACAAATGATGTAAAAATGTCTGTTACTGTACAGCCTTGAATGTTGTGGACTGACATCTACTGTGAATGAAAATTTACTGCTGTTGTTGTTTTATCATATGCAGTTTTGTTTGGATTAACAAACAAGAAAATTTTTTGTTTAGTTTTTTTATTGTTTGGCTAATTGTTTCTAGATATTAAAATACAGCTACAGTCAAACCTGTGTTTGCAACCACCTCCAAATAAAGACCACCCTGTGAATAAAGGCCAGTCTTTGGAAAATCATCACTTGTTATTTAGAATAAACTGACCTTTAAATAAAGCCATTTGTCAATAAAGACCACATTTTATCTTTCCTATGGATGGCCTTAGTTCACGAGTTTGACTGTATTTTCATGAACGTCATAAAATGTAACATATTTGTTTTTTCTTCTTAGCGTCTGGTGCTGGATTTTATTCTGATGGTTTAACACAATCTACATTTACAAGCCAAGCCCAGCAAACAAGAATGTCTGCTCCAGTTCCTGTCAGTGCTGTTAGCCAGTTTCCTGTTACCATTCAGGCTACAGAACAGCGTGATGAGACTTCTAACAGTGGTGCTAAACGTATTTTCAAATTCAGACAACATTTTGAGAAAGAGACAGTGAATGCACCTCCACCAGAAAGAGCACCATCACCCCCACCTCCTCCAGTTCAATTTGCTGACCAGACGCCAAGAATGGCACCAGCACCGCCAGCTCCTCCACCGCCTCCCCCACCAATACAGTTACCTGAGACATTTGATAAAGACAAGGGAACATTTACATTTAGGGATCGTAAAGGTCGTGCTAGAACTGTGCGTATTGGACGTGTTGTGTGGCCGCCTCCACAGGAAAAAGAACAAAAAAGTGAACGTGAAGTTGGACGTTTAGAAATTGATGAAAAAGTTCAGAGAGAACTGGATGAGAAATTCAAGCCTACAATGGTTGTTGCAAAACCAGAATCACCTAAAATTGTGAAGAAGGTATTTAGCACATGATTAAGTCTAACTAGTTTAGTTTTAATAGGGATATTTTTGGCAGAGAATTTTTTTATTTTGATCTGATAAGTGAAAAGACTACAAATCTTGGCAGTTAACGTTTTTTTTAATCAAAGCTTAAGTGTTTCTGCCTTACTTTATGTTTTATAAATGCAGCTAGGTATGTTTCTGTAGTATCATAATTATGATAATTATCATTTTTCTGTTACTATAGCAACAAGAACATAAAAAGAAGCAGTTGGCAGAGACTGTTCATCTTGCTACCTTGCAATTACTAGAGCAGAAACTTGGGCCATCAAAGGCCCCAAGCCCACCACCTCCACCACCACCAGCTCCAATAGGTATAAACATATTAGTTATTCCATCCATGGATTGAAGTCAGTATTTCATGCAAACTTTCAAATGCTATTAATACCATGGAATGTAAAGAATATGCCCATTTAGTCACACCAATGTCGATAGTGGCGTCTGGCTTCAAATGACTTTTTGTCACATTTGTAGCCTCCTTTTCATTTCATTTAAACAAGTTTCTCTTCTTATTAAAGGTAATTGATAAAGCTGTTAAACTTGCTTTTGACTTTTTTGTTAAATTCTATCATCTAATCTACTTGTACATGTATATTACAGAGCCACCTCCACCACCAAAAATGCCTCCGCCTAAGATGCCACCAATCACGAAGACTGTAGTCACAGCCAGTGAGACGACTCAGACCATTGAACCGGAACCGGAACCATTGTTACCTGAACCGGATGTGATTGATTACCGAGCGTTAGAACTTGTTATTACTGAGTTATATAAACAGAATAAGGACACATTCCTGATGTACCATAATGTACCATGGACTCTTCATGTCAGAAAGGAGGTAAGTCTAGTCAGTCAATTCAGCCGAATAATTCGATAAAGAGATGCGTTTAAGTGCTGAACGATGTTGTTCATTCATCATGTTGAAGATTGATTGATTGATTCAACAAGTTTTACTATTGTTTCATGTTATTGTTTAAACCATGATTATTGTTTATCAAATAAAATTTTAACATTCAACTTTTAGTTTGTTTACAGCATAAATTTGAGAGGTGAAACACTCTTAAGATTTATAATTTTGAATGTAAGCATTTAGTATCATGGAGACTTCAGTCATTCATCTGTGAAAATTAATATTTTTTTATGATGAATATATATAAGAATAGGATTATCATTCCTAGGAAAAAAACTTAAAATCCCATCTTCCACAAAATCTCACCTTCTCTAAAATCCCACCTTCCTCAAAATTCTACCTTCCCTGAAATCCTATCTTCTCCAAAACCCCTCATAAAATCCCACCTTCTGCCAAATCTCACATAAAATCCTACCTACCCCAAAATCCCACATAAATTCTCACCTTCCCCAAAATCCCACATAAGATCCTACCTTCCTCAAAATCCCACATAAGATCCTACCTTCCCCAAAATCCCACATAAGATCCTACCTTCCTCAAAATCCCACATAAGATCCTACCTTCCTCAAAATCCCACATAAGATCCTACCTTCCTCAAAATCCCACATAAGATCCTACCTTCCCCAAAATCCCACATAAGATCTCACCTTCCCCTAAATCTCACATAAAATCCCACCTTCCTCAAATTCCACCTTCCCTAATATCCCCCTTCCCTAAAACACCCCAAAACCAAACCCACCCAGCACATAAGACACGACGAAAACAGAAATGAAATGTATGCCTTGTATGTTACAGGTGTTTATGCCTGGAGAGCGACTGGAGAATCCTCTTGCATTGCACCTTATATTCTGTCAAGTTGTTCAAGATGTTTACAATAATGGCTGTATACGAATTAACAAGGACGATAGAATTAAGATGAGAGGAATGCTGGGTAAGTCTTATTTGTTCAGTAAAACCTTGATAATAAGTCTACCAACAAGACCAACTTTGGGACTAATCAAAGCAGTCTTTATATTGAGTAAGTCTCATAATTAGAATGAAATAAAGAGAAAGTATTAGAAACTGGTCGGAAAATAAGTGGTCATTAAAATGAAATGGTCATAATATTGAGGTGGTCACTAAATGAGCCTTTATTGCAGTTAGTCTGTTATATTGTTGGTATTATTATTGTTCTTCAGAACAACATGCTCAGGATCGAACTAACAAAATTATCTGTAATTTTAATGCCTTACTTCTGGACATTCTTTTGATGCATAAAATATGAAATACTTACAAAGGCTTTTATTGGGGGAAAATATTTTCAAGTAAAAATATTAATCTTTCGTAAGTGTTTTATTTTACCTTTTTAAAAATGTTTTAAATTGTTCGAATGCTCTTGTTGACTTACGTGAGAACCATTCTCATCTGCTGTTATTGAAACAGTATCTATTTAATTACACTTAAAGATTTCATGCATTTGCAATAGGAAGCGCAAAAGGAAAGTACCCAATATGGAGCTCGAGCCTGCAACCTCCTGCTTGCAACTGTGCTAATTGGGCTGGTTCTATCGCAAACAATTTATTTTACCTTAATACTGTATATGGTACTGCTACACATTCCTCATTATTTTTGACATTTCTATGCCTACCAATATGTTGTGTATGTAAGATATATCCGTATTATATTACAGAGAGTCATGGTACTGCTACACATTCCTCATTATTTTTGACATTTCTATGCATACCAATATGTTGTGTATGTAAGATATATCCATATTATATTACAGAGTCATGGTACTGCTACACATTCTTCATTATTTTTGACATGTCTATGCATACCAATACGTTGTGTATGTAAGATATATCCGTATTATATTACAGAGTCATGGTACTGCTACACATTCTTCATTATTTTTGACATGTCTATGCATACCAATACGTTGTGTATGTAAGATATATCCGTATTATATTACAGAGTCATGGTACTGATACACATTCTTCATTATTTTTGACATGTCTATGCATACCAATACGTTGTGTATGTAAGATATATCCGTATTATATTACAGAGTCATGGTACTGCTACACATTCTTCATTATTTTTGACATGTCTATGCATACCAATATGTTGTGTATGTAAGATATATCCGTATTATATTACAGAGTCATGGTACTGCTACACATTCTTCATTATTTTTGACATTTCTATGCATACCAATATGTTGTGTATGTAAGATATATCCATATTATATTACAGAGAGTCATGGTACTGCTACACATTCTTCATTATTTTTGACATTTCTATGCATACCAATACGTTGTGTATGTAAGATATATCTGTATTATATTACAGACAGTCATGGTACTGCTACACATTCTTCATTATTTTTGACATTTCTATGCATACCAATACGTTGTGTATGTAAGATATATCTGTATTATATTACAGAGAGTCATGGTATCAATGCGGGTAATTATCTAACCGGAACATTTAAACCTCAAGTGAAGAGAATCATTGTGGACACAGCGAAAGAGTGGCCTACTTATTTCTGTCGACTTTTCCCTGTGGCTGTAAGTGTGATTTTATTCGTTTGTACCATTTATGCCTAATACCGTTCTGTTGCAACCCTTTTAGACACATGATGTTAATTTTATGTCATTGATGTCGTCTGCTGTTCATTAAAATATATTCACTGTGTATCTTTTTATCTAGTGAAGGTGTTTTAATGCCATCAGTGGTCAGATAGTTGGGAAAATAATATCTGTATCATTTCTTTTAAAGGCAACCGCCATTTTCATGCTTTGTAATCAATGTCTCCTTAATCTTTGTGGCTTTTTTGCAATTATTTATTGTACTATTAAAGACTGAAAAAAAATTACAAAGATTTGGGACCCTATTGCCATGTATTGTAATGTAATTGCATGATGTATATTCTATCGTTACAGTCTAGTGGTCATTTGTCCAGTATACATTATGTCGGAGTGAGTCATTCTGGTATATATCTTGTACAAAGGGTGAAGAGTTTGGTAGAAGATTACCTGGATGTCATTGAACACATCAGGTATGTCTTGTTTTATTTGCATTGTTTAACTTAAATACTTATCAATGATGTTTTATTCTACTGTGGATATACCTGTCTTTGCAGTCACCTCCGAATATAGACCATTCAATTTGTCAATAAAGGCCACATTTTGTCTTTTTGCAAGGGTGGCCTTTGTTCACAGGTTTAACTGTGTATACAAACATCATTAATACTACTGTCATTCAATTCATCTACAATTTTAAGAAAACGGTTTATAAGACAATGAAGTTACCTTATTCATGTTAAATAAAAAATAAATATGCAAATTTATACATCTAGGAATACATAAATAATGATTGATTCATGTAGTTTATGAATTACTATTTATTTTTCAGATTTGAAGATGTTGTAGATGTTGTCATGCCAACGAGAACTTCCATCCAGATCAGCACAAAACATAAGCCATATGTATTTTATTCAAACAGAGCACAACAGATGAAAGATATGCTTGATTTATATCTAAATGAAAGTGATAGGGTAAGTTTGTTTCTGAGGACTATCCTCCCCTCTTTTTTGGAGAGCACTACACTATGCCCTCCAAATTGAAGATTGATCACATTGAATATTTCTACATTAAATTAATAAGTTAGATCACAAATTACGAACTAAATTTTCTGTTTTTATTTCTAGAAAAAAATCTGACGATCATAAAGCATATAATTTTTTGGATGTATTCATCTTTGTAGTATATTCATCTCTATGATTGTAGTCAAACAGATATGTTGTTGCTATGAAGGATTATATAACAAGGGAGAGTACTCTGTTGTCATTTAGACGAGGTGATGTTATCAAACTTGCAGATGCTGATTTGGATGAAGGTACTTTTTACCTTTCTTACGAAGTTATTTTAAAAATGCAGAAACTTACACCTTCGCTGTTTGAAATAAAAGATGGCCTGTGTGCATTAATGTTCATTGTATACTTATTATTAAACTCTAATCTCATAATTATAATTATGATGTCGCATGACCCAAACAATAAATACTGATGTCACATGACCAAACACTGAAATACTGTGTCACATGACCCAAACAATGAATATTGCTGTCACATGACTCAAGCAATGAATATTGCTGTCACATGACCCAAACAATGAATAATGATGTCACATGACCCAAACAATGAATATTGTTGTCACATGACTCAAGCAATGAATACTGATGTCACATGGCCCAAGTAATGAATACTGATGTCACATGACTGAAACAATGAATATTGCTGTCACATGACCCAAACAATGAATTCTGATGTCACATGACCCAAGCAATGAATACTGTTGTCACACGATCTAAACAATGAATTCTGATTTAGCTTATTTTGACATGTTAGATTATAAAACTGTACTTAAACATGTTGAGTGTGTTTGTATTGTGTTTATATCTTTATTGCACTGGTGAAAAAAGGTAGTCTAAAATGTTATTCAGTACATAATGCATCAATGTCTTTATTTGTTTTGTTACTTGGTTATTGTTTCTTAAAACTGGGTTTATGAAAATGTTATATTTTTATGCTGACTGACCTAGGTGATGATGATGATGGTGAAACCTCAGAATCTCGTAAGATAGATAATTTCATGGTTTGCTTCGGTGGTGTTGAAATAAGATCACCATTCACTGACATTTATTTGAATTGTTTATTAATAAACACGCTTTTTCTGCTTTGCAATAGACGAAGTATGTCAATAAAACAGGAAAGTTGAATCATTTTAGTGTGGACATAGATCAGGCTAATAAGATAAACTTATTTAGGTTTCGTAAATTCTCTCACAGCAACAGCAGTATTTATAAGCAATAGTCACATGTTGCACAAAATGGAGAGAAAGTTGGTTAGGCTTCGGTTACTGGACTTATTTGTTGAATTTTTCACATTTACGGATTTACTGATTAAATTACTGCTTGGAGTAGATTTTGCGACATTCAGTACATGTATATTAACAGTTCTGTAATGTTTTGTGTTGTTTGTTGTTTTTAGGTCTTAAAAGAGGTAAGCTATGCTAGTGTGACCTCCACCCTGTTTTTACATATAACAGGATATTTACCTCAGGCTGACTTAAACATCTGACCTTCACATTGTTTTGATTTGTATCATATGACCTTCACTTTTTTACTAGTAACATGTGAATTCACCATTTTACTTGTATGAACATGATATTCACCTCTTCTTCAGCTGTAACTTAATATGACATTCACCTTATTTTGATTCACGATAAACAACTATCATCATATTTTACATAATGATCTTCATCCCTTGTTAACAAGTGACCTTCTCCTGTGTTTTGATCATTATGTAATATCTTGTTACATGTCTGGAATTTTAAAAAGATTTTCACGTAATCCTTCTAACTTACGAAATTCATCTTTATCTAAATCATTAATGCATGTATTCATTCCTTTTACCTTTTAACCTCACCTCTGATTGTATTGAGTGATAGTTTGAGCTGTACTGATTGCACATTGTCCAGCATCCATTCAACTTTCAAACAAATGATTTCCTATAAGTATTTGGTCAATCAATCTCCAGCTGAAGGTTTTGAATGTGGTTACCATTGCATGGTTAAACAAATAAGTCACATGGGAGAACATATTGGATGAGTTAATTGAATCATAACAATTGGTAACCATATAACCTCATGTCTGACGATGAAATAACATCGCGTATACTGTGGATGACCCTTTACCAAAGTTGTTCAAGCCTTGATCATGATTACATTAAAGCATGGCCAAGATCACATTGCGTTTGTTTTCCCTGTATGGCACTTTGAAAAACTTGTATATCTGTCTGACTTTAAGTGACCAACCCAGAGTAATCATAGAATCCTTGACATTTTACTGTAACACAGGAATGTGCCAAAATTGTGCCTTTGATTGTATATGTCTCTTTTCTCTGTATAATGTTCTTTTCTTTACATACTACTTAGTCTTATTCCCCTTTCTTCTTTGGCTTAACATAACCTTGACAAATAATCATGTAGTTTCTATCACGCAAAGAAACGCAATCAATTTTTTACCTTTTATGGACCTAATACTGCATGCAAGGACTGAAGCTTGATTTTGTTTGTACAAATTATCCAGATCTACTGATCCTGTTTCATATTCTGTCTTCACTGCTTCTTCTACTGTTTGCTAGTGATATCTTTTGGCTAAATAGATATGTCCATGTTAATGTTGTGTTTAGTATCCCCGATTTACACCTAAAAGATAGATCGTAGAACTTTTTAAAATCGTTTTAACTGAAACTTAATAATTATTTATTGCATATCATTTAATGCAATAAACCTGAATAATTATGTGAGATAATGACAATTGCTTATGCCTAAAAAAAGGCTTTTTTCTGGTTACCCTGCCGACCTTAAAATTTACTTGCCTACTCATAAGTTTTTATGGCGTCCAAATAGTTGTGCTATATTGTAATTTTCACAACCCATTAATATCATGATGCACATATCCCACACAGTGTTGCCAACATATGTAAAAAAAAATGAACTGAAAAAAAATCCCTACCTACCAAACCATATTTTTGGGGCATGTAATCAGAAACAGACATTTTTTAAGGCCTTAGTGTAGTGAAGACACACTAAAAGTGTATAGGTTCAGTATGAATTATATTATATGCACCTCTTTAGGACTTTTAACCTACAAAATGCTATTCAAAACAGAAGTTTTATTCTTTGCTTTATATGATGGTTCAGGAAATCTATGAATAGCAATATGCAATGTTTTTTTGTATATAAATGTTTTATTTCCCTAGGTTGGTTGTATGGTATACTGAATGGCGTATATGGATATTTCCCTGCTGAGATGGTTAAGCCTCTGGCTAGACATGAAGTTGACTACAGCAAGCGAGAAGTGATTGAGAGAAGTCCAAGTTATAGAGTAAGTAATCAAGTTGTATTGATAGAAGTCCAAGTTATAGAGTCAGTAATCAAGTTATATTGAGAGAAGTCCAAGCTATAGAGTAAGTAATCAAGTTATTTTGATAGGAGTCCAAGTTATAGAGTAAGTAATCAAATGTATTTATAGAAGTCCAAGATTAATGGAGTAAGTAATCAAGTTATATTGAGAGAAGTCCAAGTTATAGAGTAAGTAATCAAGTTGTATTGAGAGAAGTCCAAGTTATTGAGTAAGTAATCTAGTTGTATTGATAGAAGTCCAAGTTAAAGAGTAAGTAATCAAGCTGTATTGATAGAAGTCCAATTACAGAGTGAGTAATCAAATGTATTGATAAAAGTCCAATTATAGAGTAAGTAATCAAGTTATATTGCGAGAAGTCCAATTATAGAGTAAGTAATCAAGTTATATTGAGATAAGTCCAATTATAGAGTAAGTAATCAAGTTGTATTGAGAGAAGTCCAATTATAGAGTAAGTAATCAAGTTGTATTGAAGGGTCCAAGTAATAGAGTAAGTAATCAAGTTGTATTGAGAGAAATCCAATTATAGAGTAAGTAATCAAGTTATATTGAGAGAAGTCCAAGTTATAGTGTAAGTAATCAAGTTATATCGAGAGAAGTCCAATTATAGAGTATATAATCCAGTTATAATGAGAGAAGTCCATTTATAGAGTGAGTAATCAAGTTATAATGAGAGAAGTTCAAGAATTATTGAGTAAGGGATCAAGTTAATATTTGGGGAGGGCTGAATTTTTTATTAAATTAATTAGTTAAGAGAGTAAGTTATTGAGTTGATCAAAATTTATTGATACTTGAACGTGAAATTTTTTATACGTACCATGGTTTTCTTTGGAATCCTGTTTTTATTTATATTGAAAGTGAAGAAATGGCCTTTATTTGAGGGGAGTATTACAAAGGTTTTTATAATTAATAATGATAATAATATAATTATCTTGCTATTTCAGAGTCAACAACAACCTATTGGTCATATGTCAGAGACAACTGTACAGAGAGTGATACACAAATCACATAATTCTAGCAAGGTAAGCTCGTCATTTTTTAAAATTTTTTTTAATGATTCATGGGATTGGTACAGTATGCTCTTCGATTTAAACTTGACTGCTACCTGAGTGGTCCCAAATGAGTTTGTATCAGAAACTGGAGCGCTGCTGAAGTAATTTTTGACTTCAAATGATTTTCATTTGCTGTGTTTGTGTAGTTTGCAGAAGATTTGATGATAATATTATACATGTTTCATATAAATGGTATGCTCAGCTCACTAAGGTTTCTTAATTTTGAAGATTTTTTTCTAAATAAAATTTAACCAACTTAGTGTTGGCCCACTCCCCACCCACCACCTTTTAACACATCAGTGGCATTTCTTAATTGTCTGTATGAAATAGAAATGAGAAAATCTCAAAATTGGAGCCATCTGATTAGTGTAAAATATTGGGTAAACACTAAGTATAGTTACTTTATGAAATATAGTAGTTTTGTATTAACTTGTATTGTCAGCACCCAGTATTTTTGATCTTGACTAACATCAGATTAAGCTACGCTTCGTTGGTTTTATTTATGAAGACACCTACAGTTTTTTTCTTAGTTCTTGATATTTTTCTGTTCCGTTTTTCACTAACTTGTATATCTTTCTGTTTGCAGGAAGAATACAGGGATGTTCGTGATGGCCCCATTCTACGTGAAGCCCTTCCTGCCCCTGATAACAGAAGTGAAACCAGTCAGGGGACTGTTGTTCCTGATGGCAAATTCTCTATGATGGAGTTCGCTTTACTGCATTTCAGGGAGAGCGTGGAGAAGTAAGCCATACCACATCTTTCATATAAACAGAATGTACACGTACAGTGTTGTCAAACATGTACATTGGCGATATATACAATCTACCTAAGGTCACCTTGCCGTCTGTTAATTCATATTCTTAATGTATTGCTGAACAGTGAAGTAAATATTTAGAAATTAATTTTAGTGTTGACTCACCATCTGATAAATGATTACTATCAATAAGATATTTTAGCTTGCATTACTTGACGTTTTATATAATGTTTCATCATAAGTAGAGTGGGTGGGATAATTAGATGTACATACTTCATACGCTGATGCCATGTAGACACTACCCTCATATCTTTTTGAGATAAAACGAGATTTGAACAATGTAAGAATGAAATGCATCTGATGTTTTATATCATTTTGAAGGATACACTTTTGGATATAAAAATGAGCTTTGATACTTACAAGTGCCAGCATTTGATTGGCTCTTTCTTGGAAACTCTAGCATTTGATTGGCTATTTCTTAGCTCAGTCTTACAATTGAAATATGGTATGTCTGAAATTCTAGACTTGTCCCTAAACTTCAGCATATGCTCTTAGTCTCATATTTAATGCATTATTTATTTAATCAATGTTAAATTTACAGAAAAGAAATCTTGAGAAAAAAAGGTATTGTTATACAACAACAACAACAATGATATAGAAATATACCGCATGCCAGTTTATATAAAACTTACATCTGTAGCATGTATAGCATCTAATGCCTGCATTCTAATACATATTGTAATGATATGAAGCTGATGTATTGTATATTGTATTAGCTGTTGTGATGCTCCAGAATCACCTTAATTTGTCATTTTATGCATTTTTTTGCACTTGAGTATCTTATTTCTCTTTTACCCCGTAGTAAAAAAGGGGTCATGATTTTACCCATATGAATCCTACAAAAATGCTGATAATTATTTTTTGGGGGTTTATATTGTATGGAGTTTAAGCTGTTTTTTACGTTTCCATGGTGATACTGCTTCCTTTAAAAGGAGAGTGAAAAGCGACAACCTTTGCTTTTTTTACCCCGAAGTATTTTACTTGAATGAAACCACAAGACATTATGTAGCCTAGAGTCAATGGGTATTCATTAAACAATTATAATGCTTGATTTGTATACCTGCTGATGATTTTAATATGCTTATATCTAATTTTAAGCATTTTAAGACTCTGATATGAAAGAAAAATTATTGATTTCCAACCCTCAAGTCATGCTCATGAAAGTAGAGAGATTAAGCATACATGGTTTTCAGTATGAAAACTTCAAATATTCCCTAATATAAATTGAAGGCTTTTATCGTTACTTAACTGTTTCTAATACTTTTAAGTGTTCTTTAATATTACACTACTCCCAAATGAGGCTTTCTTCAGTATTGACCACTATTTGACCGTCTGTATAAAGTTAAGATTTTGATGTTTCTACAGTGACAGAATGTACCGACATCCGACCAAACCTACGGTCTTATCTCAGTGGAGAAAACAGCAGACTGGTCAAGAAACCCCAAATTTTGTTGAGTTAGCAGAAATGTTGGAAGGTCTATATTACAAATGGACTGGTTTTCGTGCATTTCAGTTTGTTAAGGGACACTTAGGGTTCTTTTTCTTGGTGTTACCATGGTGATCTGTTGAATGATCGGTTTTATTCATGCATTTCCTTAGACATTGATATTGGACAATTTGTACCTGACACACATTGTATGGTCTGATTCATTCAATTCATTCATCGTTATTTGTTTCGATCTTTCTTCAGCCATTTTTTTCTACTTTTTTCATTGCGTGTTGGTTCTAGTCATTGGGCTCACAAATCTTGTTTTTCATCATTTGTTCACCACTATTCACTTCACCTCACAGCTTATCTATTGCAGGGAAACTTTTTTAATGTGTTCAATGAAGGTTCAGAGGAATAAAGTAGTAATGTCGGAATTTATCAATATTTCCTATTTTTGCCGTTACTTTTCAAGGTATGAATTGGCACGGCCCAATGACGGTTCATTACGAGGCACGATAAAATCACTCGAGAAAAAGAAGTTACAAAATCTACAGAAGCATGACCGACGTCGTCGAGGTGATGGTTGAAGCTTCACTAACTCTTTAACTTTTTTAACTGCTCTTTGTATGCTATAAATAACACTGTGTATAATTCTAACAATATTAACAATATATAAGTACTGAATTAATTTTTGTAGTTATGAAGACTTTGAATGTTAAAGAGTAGTTAGTTTTTGTTGGTAAAATTTTGTATGCCAAGTAATTGGCAATTAACCATTATGATAATTTTCAATAGTTATATAGAAATAATCCCGTTACTTTTGTGTTATTCAGTCATACCACCTACACTGTAAGGACTCTAGGTAACATAAATAATACAAAAAATAATATATGAATGAAAATATGCGTGAATGTGTCTCTTTTAAGTTATTTTCTAACCCAGGCTCTCATACATAAGGTGTAAACCTTGTCTTTGATTTTGTCAAGGTAATCAGACAAAGATGTATGGAACATTTCTGATGCGGAGAAATCTGGAAGATTTTAAATATGTTGCTCTGTTTTACGATGCTTAAATTCTGTTGAATTTATTTTTAGGAACTTTAAATTATCAGCAGCAATTTAAACTGAGACAGTTTTTTGTTTTAAAATTTCATTTTTGAAGCACTTTGTGTTGTCATCTTCACTGCATCATTTCATATGTTTCTGTAAAAGCTAACTTAGTTTGTGTGGTGATGTTTTTTAAACGTCAAATATTTAATTACATTTTCTAAAGAAAATAGAAGATTTCAGTTGTGAGATATTCAATATCCATCATTGAAATAATTATAATTACAAAGACAATGGGTCTTTAGTATTTTTTTTATTCTATGCATAAATCAGATAAAATTAGAGTCCTTTTGTTGTAGATATCTGTGAAATTTGTAAACAGTGTAGAAAAATAGAAAATTAAATCTTGTCAGTATTGCTACAGCTTATTGAAAAGAAAAATACTTTTCAGAAATAATTAAGTCATTTGTGTTCTTGTCATGCTATGAAGAATTCAGGATATTTAATTAGAAATTATTTTTTCGATGAACATGTATTCATGTAGTGGTATTGTGCATACAGGTTCTGGTGACTGGACATGGAAAGAACAAGCTGAGATGGTCAAATGGACTCGGGTGAGTTTTTATTGTCATTTTTACCTTTACTAGTGAGGTACTGTAACGGGTAATGTTAACTTAATTTGATGAAATTTCCCACTTTATAATAGAACAGAAATGTTGTTTTTTTATTAATTACTAATTGTCTTTAACTTAAAATGTAAGAGATGTATTATCACGCCTATTAACTTCTGTTCAATGGTGAGGTAATGAATATTATAAGTGATATAAGTACAATAATTTATGTAAATTCTGTTCAATAAATTTGCAACATGATCTTTATATAAATAGTGTTACTTTTATATAAAAGTTGAATTTATTGCTTAGATCCTCATTGGCATGCTGTGAATTTCAACAATTACTGCCTAATTTTCACTGATTAAATCATCCTTAATAGATTATTGGTCTGCTGTTACATGACTGACTCATTCAAAAATTCACCAACCTCAAAATGTTTTAGCGATTTTGAAACAAAAATTTTTCATTTTTTATTCCTGCTTTCATTTTCAGTACAAGCATATAATTTATACAAAAAATGCCTGCCTGCCTGCCTACGTACCCAATTTGGGTTTTGTATCACAAACTAACATTTTTTTGGTATGTTCTTGTCATCAGCATTTTCATTCCAAGCTACAAACATGGATCACTTCACTACAATTCTGCTAAATTTTAATTTATAAATACTTCTGTTGTTTGTAAACTTTTTTAACTTGTAAATACATGTACACTTCTTCGTTCACAGTCTCCTATACAGATTTCATTGTTGAAGTTGGAAAATCCTGAATTAAACAAACTTGCTCTGGAATGTTTTATTTGTAAGTTTCACAGTTTTATGCGTGTTATTTCTTTATCCGGTCAGTTCTGATCTCCCCTATTAGATAATGGTAGTGTTTGTTCCAGACGTAAAAACAAGAATAATTGAAAGATAATTTGATAAGATTTAAATAAATCAGTCAAGAATATAACATTTGAGTTAATGTTTTAGATATTGTGATAATTCATTAACTTTTTTATCACTCCAAGGAAGCTATATGCATAATTATTATCATCTGTTACAGTATAAGTTATGAATTAATTTATCCGTTAGTTCTTTTTTTTACGGGAGTTTTAATGTCGCACAAACAACCAGGGTCATTTGGCAGCTTTTTCAATTTAAATGGTGGAGGAAAACTTCCATGCATACACCTAGGTAGAACCACCAACGTGTCGTAAGCTAGCTGGACAGCTTCCTCACATGTGAAATCTGGTCCCGGGTGGGGTTTGAACTCACTATGGTGAGGGACTAATGACTTCTGGTCAGAGACCATATTATCAATAAGTCCATATTGTTCTTGTTATTTAGGTATAATGAAATTTATGGGAGATTATCCAATGGCTTCCAATCAGACGGAAGTTGACTGTGCCCTAAAAATACTTCGGGTGAGTAAAATTAAAGTTTGGTTTATCTTATTTTTTGTCATTGACAAAGAAGGACCTAAAACTCAGTGATTTTTTTCATATTTTTTAGCCAAATATTGGCTATTTCCCCTAGCCCAGAAAAGTTATATTTTCCCCTTAAAATGCTATATGAATAAGTAATAGTTTTTCAAAATTTCCCTTTTTTCCGATTTTCCCTCTATATTTTCCCATTCAGAAAGCCACAGGTAGTTTAAAAAATTCCAAAAAATCACTAGAACTGGTTTCCGATTTTCTGATTGTTCAAACTTTCTACAGAATACTCTCGGGTAGGTTTACTTCCCTTAGTCTGGTACCATCTAACTTTACATTTCTTCAAGAGATCCAGAATTTTCTTGTCAAGATTATCAGCATTTTGAGATATTCATTTCAAAATTCACAGTTATCAAAAATGTTGAGGAATTGTGCGTTTTTTAAAGGGTGGATTATAATATTGGCGTGATTATAATAGAGATAGTAATCTGGTTACCTTAGCATTTTTCCTCATGTACAAACATTTAACTACTAAATGTCTTTGATGGTCAATTTCTTACATCTTTTTCTGGACCTGGCCTGTGATCCATTTTTTCGAGCTGTACTCTCTACCTTTGGGTTTCTGAAGAGGTAAAGATTGTTATCCTTTACATGTGAGTCAATTATATCTTATTTTATACTTAGGCGTGTCACAAGTATCCTGAGTTACGAGATGAAGTATATTGCCAACTGTGTAAGCAGACGACAAACAATAGAAGCATGAAACCGTAAGTACATGTTTATCATATTCAGTATATTTCTTGATCAAGTATTTACTCGGATCTGATCTATTTTGAAATCGTTCTATTTACTTGTTGTGCATTACTTATCATATGATAATGGTTTTTGTTTTGTTTGGTACAGAAATAAACAAAATAAAAAGACCGATTAAAGAAAGGACCACTTTTGTTTTGGAGCATATTTTTAACTGCTGGCAGAGAGAATGTGACGAATTTACACCCTTACTCACTAGAATTTTAGATGTATATATTTATACTCAGTTATCTGAGTCGAGTTTCTTTCTACCTTATTTCTCCGCATGCAAGTATGAATATTTATGAGATGTCTAAAAAACACGTTACTTACTCGACTAATTATTTATTTTCGTGCAGAAAAAGTTGCATCATGGGATGGAGATTATTCGCTATTATAGCCGCATATTGTGATTGTTCGGAGACATTCCGTCCCTACTTGTTTAAGTACTTGGAAACTGTTGCCTCGGATACGCAGAGAACGTACAATGGAGCGGCGGCTATCTGTTTACAGAACCTTCGTAAAACTTATAAGCATGGAGGGAGGAAAAATGTGCCATTGAAAGAAGAAATTAATGCCCTTGCTGTATGTATGAATTGTCTCTATGTAATATTAACATACAAGTGTCTATGAAAATCATTAATTAGGAATTAAAACATGGGAATGATGGTTTGGAAAATTCTTCGGTGTGGCTAATATTTTTTTTTTGAGGGTATTAGTTACACATGATATGTTTGCAATTTAGGTACCAGTATCTTCTGTGGCTCATTGTGGCCTGATATTTTAGCATTGGGTTTTAGATAAAAATGCGTATGAGACTAACTATACTAAAGTTGCCATACATGTTAATATTTAGCACTGCGGAGTGATTATAATTTTATATACCCTCTTTGTTGACTTAACTTATCACTATAAATCTCACTGACTGCTCAATTTTAGTCAAGGCAGTCCATTGATATGGATCTTAAGGGAAAACGGTGGAAAAAGTGTATGGTAATTGATTCATGTTGTAGCTTACAAGTACGATCACTTATTTTTTTGTCTTGATTCACCATAAGTTTGTTCACTTTGACCTGTATTTTGAACTATTTCAAGCACAATACAGTGAATCAAGTTTTGGAAAATGTCTGCTATGTAATTATGCTTAATTGTTAGATGTGAATTCTTTGTTGCTGCATGATAATTGTCCCCATTCAAATGAATAATTGTCCCCCAATTGCATGATAATTGTCCCGCATTGAATCATTAGTGTTCTGCATTGAATGATAATTGGTCTGCATTGATGATAATTGTCCCATTGAATGATAATTGTTTTGCTTTGAATGATAATTATTCTGCATACAATGATAACTGTCCTGTTATGATAATTGTTTGAATTTGAATTGATAATTTCCAGCATAAATAGACAAGATACTACTATTATCAGATTATACTTCTAAAACAAAGTACTGAAAACTTCACTCGTTTTAATTTCATAGTCTGTTATCAATTAAGTCTCACATCTGAGCACTGTAATAATAATGGCACTTTATATTACCATTTAGTGACAAAAATATTAAACAGAAATTAACATTTTGCTTCTGCTGTAACAATTTAACTTTAGCGACTTTGTTGATTTGTTTGCTACGACTGTTTGTGGGATTAATCAAATCTAATAAGCTATGTGACTTTGTTAATACGTCACATAATATCAACTGCATGGACCATTCACAATGTTACTATTATATCATAGAAGTATGTTCTATCACATATCATCACATGTGTTTATTTTAACATAAATACTTACTTTGCTAAGTCAGATCATAGGTAGTTAGTAATTATCTTGAGCATGTGTACATTCAATAGATGAAATATTTTCTATAGAGCCAAGCGTATAGATCAATTTTTTTTATTGTCAAATTGTCAGTTCTAAAATGATTTTGTTAGATTTCGAGAATGAAAAAGAAAGCACATTGAGTTGGGAATTTAAGTGACTCAAAAGAAACAATATTTGAAGGGTGCGTTCAGTATGAAATGCAAAGGAGTTATAATTGATACTTTGTAGAAGAGGACTAATATTGTTAACACGATTAACTGACGATCTCCCTAATTCTGTCGAAATATACAAAAGTCATATTTGATTGATTATCCATGTCTGCATTTTTTTCTTGCTAACTTAAATTTTAAAGTTTTATAGCTTATACATTCAAACTTGAGGTAACGTCCACCTGTCAATAATGGTTACCATAGAAACAGTGGCCTCTCTTTAGCATGCTTTTTATTGATATAGAATACCAGTTAAATGTGTGAATGAAGGCTGATTGCACATTGAGGCCATATTTTTTCTGCTATTTGTTATTTTTATTCTCTCGTTTTGCTGTATATTTATCATAAGTTTTCTTTCGTAGTATGGATGAGTCTGTGTGCCATAAACCTGTATATGTATGTAATTTAACCAAGTATTGAAGCTGTGTTACTAATGCTGTGCGTGAATTTTTATGTTTTCAGAATGGCAGAATTTCTAAACGATTTTCGTTCATATACTGCGGATCCGAGAGAGAAGGCATGTTGCATATCAAACCTTGCACGGTAAGTCTGTATGCAAGATATACTGTACAGTCAAACCTGTGTTTGCAGCCACCTTTGATTAAAGACCACCGCATGAATAAAGGCCATTCTTTGAAATACTGTCACTTATTATTTAGAACAAATTGACTTCTGAATAAAGGCCATCTGTCAATAAAGACCACATTTTGTCTTTCCCAAGTGTGGCCTTTGTTCACAGGTTTGACTGTTTACTATAAAGATAATTTAATCTTTTACTTTTTTCCTAGGGAAAAACTTACACATAGCTTATTGGTTTCAATTGATGAGACTGTTTACATTGATGTGTGCGCAAGATTTAAAGATATTTTGTCTTTATGGATTACACATAGCAGTAAAAAAGAAAATTTATTTTCAACCGAATGTGTACATGTTAATTCAGTTGTGTGAATGTTATACTGGGAAAAGTCCTATGTTTCTATGTGACTAAATGACTGAAGATATTACATCTAAGGTCATTTCTCTACTATCTTTTATTCACTCTTCATATAGTAAATTAATAAATTATTTTGTTAAATAGCTTGTGGAGTGAATGTAGTTAACCTGGTTTGGTCAAGTGATTAACCACATTTAAAGAGACACTTTGGATGAATGATTAAACCAAACAATGTCAAAACAGACAATAAAAGATTACTGTCAAACTTTGTTTTTCATCAATGAAAATGCAAATAGTTTCATTATTTTTGGTTTCTATATTTACAGGTTGTTAAGGACTGTATAGAAGATATTTGTAGTCGACTTGACATCGTGGATCCAGTGGAGACGGAAGAGTACACTTTGTTCCTTCGTACGAGAGACGGACAATTTAACAGACTTCGCGATGATGAGTACATTCTAGATGTAACGGCTGAGTTATTACGCAGCAGGCGAGATTATGATCTTGTCTTCCAGAGGACTGTTTGGTATTTCCCGTACAAGTCGTCTGATAACTTACTGTATAATGAGTTAATGTATCGTCAGGTAAGGTATTCTTTAAAACATCAAAATATATCAGTCGAGATATATAGCATTTATGATTGTAAAATGAATATTTGGTACCTTGCCTCTTTAAACTTTTCAAAATGGTTAATAAATAACTACTGTATGGAGATAAGTTCTTGTAAACTCAAAAATTATGAAATGTTCCAGATCACCTAATATGCAAGTGAAATATATAAAAACTATATAATTGTGTTTGGTAACTGTGAATAAATTTGGCCAAAGCTCTAAGTATCATTTCTGTTTTATATTGATTTCATTTATTTATATCCTGCATAAATAAGTCAAATAAGATTGTACGGAATACATGTTCAAATATTTAAAGAACTGTCAGACATTTTGCTTGCAAGATTTGCCTGCATTCCATAGCTCGAGTATTATTTGTGTACTCTTAATTGTCAGTAAAGATTGTTTCATATATATTTACAGTGCTTACCTGACTATATTGATGGACTTCTGGCAATGACTAGAGATGGTGCTTTAAATAAACAATATGAGGTTTGTAATGACATTGTTTACGTCTATCAAGTCAAAACCATTTGTGCCTCTTTGTCGTTCTTTGTAATCAAAACTATTTATATTTAAACTGATAAAATGCTAGTAGCACATTTATGATTACTCTATTGAGAAATCCTTATTTGTCTTAAAATTAAATGGATGTATTTTATGTGTTGTTTCATAGAAATCGTAACATATAAAATTGACGTTTTTTTTTCATTTGTTTTATTCAGATGGACATACAGTTTTTGGCTGCGTTGTTGCATCGTGCATGTGATCATGTACATATGCCTACCTTGTAAGTTTTGTTTCAATATTGTGTCACATTTTGAAAGATTTTATTAAAAATTAGTATCTGATGATATGTGATAAAATATATATGTATGTTCATTACATGTATAAATGTGGTTATCAATGAATACTGTTTTGGTGTCAGTATTTAAATACCACATGCCATTATTTTTGTAAAGAATAGATACACTTTTTTTTCTGTGAGGGTTTGGGCCAGGGCACTGTATATTATCTTAAATTAGAATTACCTCCCTTGACTTTATGGTTTTGATAATTTGTCAGTTATGCACATATTTATCCATATTTTGAGCTGTTTACAATGAAAGCGTTTTCTCTATATTTACATAGTACAAACACATTTGAGGGTCCTCCATGGTTGAGTGGTAATGGTCTCCTGACTAATAATCACTAGCCCCTCACCACTGTGAGTTTAAATCCTATCTAGGACCAGAAAAAATTCACACCTGGAAGCTGTCCAGCTGGCTTTCTGAAGGTTGGATGTACTACCAAGGTGTCCGCCTGGGGTCTTCCTCCAAGAATTTAAAGTTGGAATAGTCACCACATGACTGGCTGTTTGCCTGACGTTTTATAAAAAACAACAACTTTGTATGGTTAAAAATAATCACTTAATGCTGTTAACAGGAGATAAGAATAAAATATCTACTTTCAATATTTGCAGACGTGACCTGGATGGATTAATTCCAGAGATTGTTCGTGCATTGCCTTCTTACAAAGGTCAGCATTGGTTGAATCGCATTCATGAAGAGATGAAGACGGTGATGAAACGGACACCACCAGAATGCATGGCTAAATTTGTTGGTGGGTACTTAGTATATTAATATAATTAATTACCAGTATTTATTTAAGTTTTGACATTTTTTATCTTAATTGCATGGTTAAAAGTTTTCCAGAATTTTCTGGAACCTCTGGTTTTTCCCAGGTCTGGACCCTGCTGGTTTTTATTGTTTCTGCAGCAGCATGATTAAGATTTCCGTTTTTTTTTTTTATAAATTTTCGACTTTCGCATTTGTAAATGTTTCTGAGTAAAAAAAATGAAAGTGAAATCTTTTCTCTGGTAGATATAGATTGCCTCACTAATTTTTACTTATCATTTACTAGGATAGTGTGATAGGATTTTTAGACCTTAATGTGACAATCTATGAAAACTGTATAACATTATATATCTCGATCATAAATCATCAAATTTTTAAAAAAGTCTTTGTAGAAGTTTGTAAAATATTAATTCAAGCCTATTTTTCGTACAAATTATCCTGTTATTTCAAATAAATTATCCTGTCAGTCATATCCTGTTGTTTCTTGTAAATATCTATGATCGTCATGTTAAATTTATTTGAAACTATAATATAACAACGTATCTAGTATCGTAATACAAAAATTGCTGAAGAAATTTTAAAGATTTTAAAATAGAATGCAGTAGTATTTACACCATAAAAAACGTATTGTCAATCATTCTGTTGATTTATACACATTTAATGAACCAGTCAAGTTATTTTCTTATTTGTAACTTTAGATGTTCTTATGTATTTATATGTAAATGTTTTGCAGAGGTGCTTTCACAATGGCCATTATTTGGATCCACTTTCTTCAGAGTCAAGGTAATATATTTAACCCTTTGCTTCATAAGCATATTTTGGACTCTTCCAAATTCAAAGCAAACATACAAAACATCCATTTATGTAAGAAAATTGTTTTTTTCTCTCTGAATGAGTGGAAAACATTGTGGCAAAAGAAGCCATTACTCATTACAAACAATGGCTTCTTTTGACACAGTGTCTTCTAAAGTCGTCTGCTTCAGATGCAGATAATGTGGTATTATGAGGCAAAGGGTCAGCAGTAATAATAATTCCTTTGTACAGCTCTTCTCATCAATTCATTGTACCATGATTCATGTAGTAAGAACATTATCATGTAAACAACATGAATACAATCTAACACGATATGTTTTGTTTTTATACATTTGTAAATGATTTTGATAGAATTGTTAGAGCTTGTATGGACTGCTTAGATAATTGTAGTCAGTATGAGATTTCTGTCTCGTAATGTTTGGTATTGTACTGACTATTACTAAGTGTGTTTATTTGAATTACAGAAAGTGTTAACCCAACCAACTTATGGAGAATGTTTATTGGCTGTTAATAAGACTGGTATAGTCTTCTTGGATATCAGGACACACGTAAGTTCACACATTTATAGTCACGTACCATGTTTTATATAAACATTTTACTGACACAGGAATATGCATTTATTTCCTAAATGATATCTGACGTCTGGTGAGCTCAATATTGGGTGTATTTTAAAGCTTTTTATGAGCTTGTTACGGAGCCTCTGATTGGTCAAAGCCTCTGGTGAGGCTGTTGCAGTATGTCTGTTGTAATACGTCTGCTGTTGTAGTACCTCTGTTGCAGTACATCTGTTATAATACGTCTGCTATTGTAGTACCTCTGTTGCAGTACATCTGTTGTAGTACGTCTGCTGTTGTAATACATTTGTTGTAGTACGTCTGCTGTTGTAATACGTCTGCTGTTGCAGTACATCTGTTGTAGTACGTCTGCTGTTGCAGTACATCTGTTGTAGTACGTCTGCTGTTGTAGTACCTCTGTTGCAGTACATCTGTTGTAATACGTCTGCTGTTGTAGTACATCTGTTGCAGTACATCTGTTGTAGTATGTCTGCTGTTGTAGTGTGTCTGCTGTTGTAATACGTCTGCTGTTGTAGTACATCTGTTGCTGTACATCTGTTGTAGTATGTCTGCTGTTGTAGTGCATCTGTTGCAGTACATCTGTTGTAATACGTCTGCTGTTGTAGTACATCTGTTGCAGTACATCTGTTGTAGTACGTCTGCTGTTGTAATACGTCTGCTGTTGTAGTACGTCTGCTGTTGTAATATGTCTGCTGTTGTAGTACCTCTGCACAATAAGGTTGAATAATTTGTTCTTATTCTCTAACAAATTTACAGAGATCTATCGTGTGATGCTTATATTGTTGAAAATATTGTTATTACGTAAATTTTCTGACATTTTTCAGGAGATTTTCTTACAATACAGTTTTGGCGAGGTTCTTTCGACAAGACGATATCGCAGTGACTCGAATCAAAATTACTTGGATATGAAACTTGGAAACCTCATGGTTCAGAAAATTGTGCGCATTGAAACTGAATTGGGTTCAGATATATCAAATCTGATTGGTCAATTCATGCAAGTTACTAATCGCCATAGGAAACGACCTGTTGAACGCGGAGTTACTGTTCCGTACCAAACTCCTAGGGAAATTTCTTATTGAATAATGAGATAATTGTATGACCTTTTCCCTCTGTCTTCTGACTAACTGTGTCTTGACACAAAAATTATTTTGTTGTAACAAAAATATCATAGATGTTTTGAAATTGTTTTATTATGCGAGTTCTGACACAAATTGTATATTGTTTAACCATTGTGTTCAGTGTGAACTGTTACTAGATTATGAAATGCCTATTTTGTCAATACTTCCATATGTTACTGTTGAAAGTGCTAAAATATACTTTCTGCCAAATGTACAGATGTTTTATATTGAAGATATGTTAGTATTAAGTATAGAGTTATAATTTACCAGTCTATCACTGAATGAGATTGGTTAA
The DNA here is from genome assembly GCA_008271625.1 of Lutraria rhynchaena. Taxonomy (NCBI): domain Eukaryota; kingdom Metazoa; phylum Mollusca; class Bivalvia; order Venerida; family Mactridae; genus Lutraria; species Lutraria rhynchaena. The sequence goes on from VIBL01000415.1 coordinate 137,158, forward strand.
ATCAAATGTCTGTTGTGAACACTATACATGTATTAATGATATATGTGAAGAGGTTAGATTTTCTAGTATTTGAGTTATCAGTTTTTTTAGGACCTTACTCTGTCATTACCGAGTGATTACTGGTAAAACTGAAGTACTTGTGAAAACTTTTGTGGCTATCGTGACTTCACTTTGATTTATCTAAGGTCAGTTAAATAATTTCGAACATGGTTATTTCTTCAACTGTACATATGTCCATTCTTCTACTCTCATGTTTGGGCTGTGACTTATTTGTACATTGAGTAACTGTGAAAATAATTGGTCATTGTGCCAGCTGTCAGTAAACGATAGAACATCATCTTCAAATCACCTCTTGGAGTCCAGGATCATGGCTGATCTTGTGTAGACTGTTAATTTGACACGAATTTAGCATATGTTGAAGTTAATTGGCATTTTTTTATACTACAATGGAACAGTGTTTGTTACATCTAAGTCCAGTCGTCTTATAGTGGGTCTTATTGTGTCTGCTAATCTTTCATTAGACTTGACATTGTTGCTTTTTGTGTTACAACATTCCAGTGGAGGATTGTTTTCGAAATTTTACTGATATCCGACTGAAGTGTGTTGTATCATATCATGTTTAAAATTAACTACGAAATTGAACATTTTTTTATTGTATATTTACCTATGTTGGTCATTGTACCAGAATACTGATATATTCTGTATTATTAACATATAATATGTAAACTTACTATTGATTGTATATATTTATATATGGTCGAGGGTGAATATATTAATGTTGTTGATTGTTTATAGATTTAATGTTTCGTTGTGTATGTTTGCTGTGATCAGTCAAAAAATCAAAATATTTGATAGTTTGTTATGTATATGTACAAATTATATGATAAAAGATACATATATATGTATACATATGCAGATGTATATAATCTTTTTGTTAAATCAAGATAAATGCCATGTTTTGTCACAGTTTGGAGCAGTTAAAAGGTATTTAAATTATAAACCAGACGTAACCATACAATTAATATATACTTAGTACTATGAGGGTCTACGACTGTGCTTTTGATGCCATATGGTACTCGGTTATTTTATTGTAAATATTACTTGTCATTCATAGACCTTCTACACTCATACACAGTCATTTTATTGGTGTGTAATGTATGAGGTTTGGAGGACCAAGTATGATATAGCTCGGCTGTGAAAGCAGTTTATATTTTGTATAACCATTCATGTTAAAGATATGCCGCTACGTGCTTAAATATATACATGAGTACGTTTTGTAATGTTGTGAAAAGGGAGAAAAATTATGTGCAGTGTTTGATACAAAAATAAGTATATTTGCGTGTAGAAATGTTTAGAATTAACCAATTAATTAATATAAAAAGTCTTTATAGCTGGGCCTCTTGAGTGGGTGGGGTATTAAATTTCTTTCTGTCTTAACAATGGATGGTTGTTACAAATTTTCATCATAATGAATATTTCCTTTGAATTATACTAGTTCATTGTAGGATGTTTTTATGGACTATTTTTATGTCAATTCTCATAAAACTTTCTTTGTAATGCTTTCCACAGATTGCAAGATGAATTATATGTACTTACAATTGGCAAGTGACTTTTTATCATTATTTTTTGTCTGGACTCTGAAATGTGCTTTTTATATTATGGTTATATATGGACTGTAGCATTGTTTATTTATATATAATATGTGCTGATATCACATAAAGAAAAATATTTATCTTGTAAAGGCGGAGAGCACAGTCAAAGACACAAATCTAAAAACTGCCATACATTTTATATGTACACATCTCATTTATTTTTGTGTATTTAAATTGCAACCATTCACAATTTAGCAAGTATGTATGTTTTGATCCTAACATCATGAGGTGTGTAAATAGTTTTACCTGAATCAGGGTTTTTACTATCTTCCAAAACAATTTATGAAACATTAAGAGATACTGATAGTTTCTAGTATCTATGTACTCCTATTTATACATACCACATGTATGTACTTCTTTGTATTTTTCTATTGTGGTTAAACTGCTGATCATGTCATTTCAACATATGTACATTTGATATGTTTTAACATTCTGATAAAACAGTCATTTTTATGTACAGTCAACATTTTGGTTTACTTTTTTCCTCGTTATCTTGTTGTAAAACTAACATTCCATGTTACATATTATGAACTTACTTACATTCACCAAAATGATTCTGTTTTTGCATTTGGTCATGTTTAAGTTAAACTGAACATCCGCCATTTCTGCTAATATGTTAACAATTAATGATTCTAATGGGGTCTCTGTGGTCAAGAGGTTATAGTCTCTGATTTGTAATCACTAGCCCCTCACTGCTGTAAGTTTGAATCCCATTCAGGACCAAATTTCACATGTGAGGAAGCTGTCTAGAGGGTCAATGGTTCTACCTAGGTGTACTCCTGGAATCTTAATCCTGCTAAAGTTGCTATATGACACTGGCTGCTGGAGCAATGTTAAACTCCAGTGAAAAAGTCCTGAAAATTCAACAAATCTTAAGTACCAAATATTGCCTAATAAATGCCCCGCCCTTAATTAAAACCCTGCCTGAGAAAAAAAGTCATCATAAATACTTAAGCTGTCCTTCACATTGTATCCCCTACGTTAAAGATAGTTTGAACTACTACTGGACAGTTTGAAGACTATACAGAATAAAAAGCTCCTGGGTCATTTATTATGGACTGTTTGGTATGTGAGTTAAATTAATTGTGTATCAAATCTATAGTATATTCATGTATAGTTATATTTAGATATAGATATTGATAAATATACATATTGTTATAGATGTGGGAACTGTTATATTATTTTGTTGTTTTATTATTAGAAAATGGATGTACAGATCATCTTTTGGGTCATTTTTTTTGTTTATTTGTTACTCTCTGAATTTGTTAAGGAGTGCAAAAAATGCCATCTTGTTTTTTTCTTTTGAAACTATTATTACATGAAATAAGTGTACAACACCTATGATTGACAGAGTACGCAGACTATTTTGTTGGAAGGTATGGTTGAGTGTTATAAAATGATTACCAAAGAATAGGTTGTACATTAAAAAATGTATTTATATTATCTGTGCCTAATTGTGTTGATTAACACTTTTTAGATGGCTTGAACTTGTTAGCTTTAAATAGCGTGTTTATAGTTAACAACAGGTGTTTGTTAAGGATTTTACGATGTATTTGTTGAAAAAGTCTGTTAGTTTTGTACAATGTTCTATAGAATATATCACCCATATATTATATATGTGCAATTATTTTATACCTTGATCTGAATAAGCAATTTGCATATCTAATGACGTGCTTAGGTGATAATATATTTTTTATATTGCAAAGAAATAAAATATATATAAAGTATTAGTCTGTTATCTTTTTTCAGAAAAGATATGAAGTTAAAAGCATGGCACATTTATAGCTCACCTGAACCTACTGCCGGTGCGTGCATCCATCCGTGCTTCAACAATTTCTTCTTCTAAACTGCTTTGCCAAATTCAATAAAACTTGACAGGGATGTTCCTTGCATGAAGCTCTTTTAAAATTGCTGAAAGAATTCCATTCCATACAGAACTCTGGTTGCAATGGCAACCGAAAGGAAAAGGAAATCTTATCGAAAACTGCAAGGCCTGGAGCTTTGATATTTGGTATTTACCATCACCTAATGGTCCTTTATTAAGTTTGCTCAAATTATGCCCCTGGGGTCAAAACTGGCCCCGCCCCGGGGGTCCCTTTTTTACATAGACTTATATAGTGAAATCTTAAAAAAAATTCTTCTCACAAACTGCAAGGCCTAGAGCTTTGATATTTGGTATTTAGGATTATCTAGTGGTCCTTTATCGAGTTTGTTCACATTATGGCCCTAGGGTCAAAAATGGCCCCACCCTGGGGATCCCTTGTTTTATATAGACTTCTATAGTGAATTCTTAAAAATTCTACTCATCAAAAACCATATGGCCTAGAGCTTTGATATTTAGAGATTTGATATTTGATATGTAGTATCACCTAGTTGACCATTATGAAGTTTGCTCACATTATGGCCCCGGAGTCAAAATTGGCCTCGTCCCTGCAGTCCCTTGTTTTACATAGACTTCTATAGTGAAATCTTAAAAATTCTTCTTGTCAAAAAGCGTAAGGCCTAGAGCTTTGATATTTGGTATGTTTCATCACTTAGTAGTCCTTACTTGCCATTTAGCATGTTTAACAAACATTTCTTGTTTCATAAACACTCAGTGTTTGCAATGTTCCTCAAGTGAGGGCCCTTGGGCCCTCTTGTTTCTAATGACAGTCTGACTAGAGATGTAGTGCATAAAATCAATTGTTACTAAAAGACTAATTGACAGTTGATTACGTGGAAACATGTTACTATAAGTTGATTACAAATCAGAAATGCTGGTTTGGCGAACTGACTTCCATGCTTAAATGACTGAAATACTATTAATACACAAGTACCACTCTTATTTCCTCTTATACTTGCTGAATCATCCAATTTCCTGCATTTACCACGGAAGTCATTGAATTTATTTAAGCTGTGAAAAATCTCACACATACATCCAAAACAACAACTTTATGCAAATACTGAAATGCTCACTAATTTTTTCATGTTTTGGAAGTCAACACGTGAAAGTAATTGCACAGTCTGTATCTTTTCAGATGTTTGGAATATTTGCCTACCTATCTGCCTCTCGAGCGTTAATTTTCTGCCGAAATTCATTATTCTTCACATCCTGAATTGACTGTTGTTAATTCAAAAGCATTAATACAACACAAGTATTTGATTAAGGATTTCGGAACATTCTTAGCTGAAACTGAAAATTCTATACTTCTAACTAGAAACAGAACTCAGTTTCCACAATGAAGCCAAGGTTTTACAGTGAAAACACATTGTTGATGAAGTAGGCATGTCATAGCTACTTACTTGCTAGAGCAACCTTTTTGATAAAAGAATTATGAGTAGATTATGAATAAGCCCTACAGATTGTAGAGTGTAATCATAGAATTACATGTGAAACTTATTACCTAGATTGTTTGCTCATGGAAGAATAGCCTTTCCTAGAAAAGATTTTGTTACAAAGCTGAAAGAGCTGCTTTATACACTACACTTCTCGTAATTAATTGAGACTCGACAACTGAGAACCAAAGTACAACACTACCATCTATGAATAGATAGCCAAATAGATACAAGTGTTTCAAAAGTAAACGGAAGATATGAAACAAATCGGGGATAAAAACAAAGGGATATTCAATAAAAAGTAAACAGTCGTAGGAATGATAACAGGGTCAGGTAAAACGGGATTGACACATGGTTACTTAAGTGTCCATTCATAGAGAAACCAAAATGCAATTCTTGAAAACAACCTTGGGGAGAAATGCAATTGGTTTCTATGGTAATCTAACCTGCTTCCGTGACTATGAAACATGGTGGAAGCAGAACATAACAACAAGGCATAAGGGGAATACGCGTAAACTGTTTAACTCACACGAAACCATAAGAGATTAAATTCAAAAGTTGAGCAGTGTATCGTTCAAAATATATATGTGGGTAAGACCTTTTAGTTTCTCATTTCACGCGCAAGCATGGAAACTGACGTGATGGCGAATATTAAGTTTGTTGTCGTCTTTGCTTCAATTCTAACACAATCTGTGTTATGTGAACCAGTCTGTTCAAGATTTGCATACGAGGAGCAGTTATTAGAGAAGATGGTGAGGACGGAGTGGAAGATGGAACGCATGCAGGAAGCCATCAAAAACTTCCAGGCTGATGTGAACAATAGGATAAACAAATTCAATAAAAGAATCGATTCTATGGTGACAGTGTATGATAGAATTGGTAAAAATATATCCGACATCGCTGTGGACATTGAAAAGACGAAATCAGAGATAACAGAACTCATGTCAAAAGGTATGTGCTTACAATTATGACATTTATCGTTGATACATATTGCTTTATATAACTGATGTAACACGTTTTGTAGATTAATTTATTGTGACATTGTTGGTGAGGTAGTATACTCAAGAATTCATGTCTGTCTTTTCTAGTCTTCTGAATGGCTGAGTAATATTGCGATCATACATTACTGTATAGATTTTGTCATGATCATCCGTGAAAAATCTGTGGTTCGTGAGCCAACCCTTTCCTTGGTTTGTATGTCATACAGTAATGTATAAATATATCATTACAAAATACTTCAGAAGTTGAGTATATAACATAATTATGTACATATATATGTGTGTTTTGTAATGATTGAATACTTTACCGGGTATTTTGACAATTGCAAAAAGATACTAGTAATAGCTTACACTGTAATGAATATTGTGTCAAGCATATGCTAAAAATGTCCAGGTTGTCAGAAAGTGTCATTTTATTTTATTAATATTGCACTGAATATCAACACTAAATATTTGTTATTTCGTAGATGTACCAGAAAAGAGAGTTGTAGCATTCAGTGCTGCTAATCTTAAAGATACGAGTCTCACTGTTGGCCAGGTTATGATACTCGGTAAAGTTGATTTCAATGAAGGGGGTGGCTATAATGTGGACACTGGTGTTTTTACTGCACCTCTTGGCGGATTTTACACCTTCTCGGCGCATCTGTGCAATAAGGCAGGAAAAGAGGCGGCCTACGCCATTGTGCTGGATGGAAATAAGCTAATACGAAGTGTGCAATCTGATAAAGATTATTACAGCTGTAACTCGGTTACGATAAATACCAAAGTGCCCTCTGGAGGAAAGGTTTGGTTGGAGTGTACACACTCATATGGCCCAAGTATAGATCAGTTTTATCAAAATTCTTACCGTCGGCTTATGTTCCTAGGAGTGCTTCTACATCCAGTTTAATACACATTGTCTTCAGATATATTGTCTAGAATGTTGCAAGTTTCGCACGAACTGTATTTGATGGCATCTTTTAGATGCTGATAAGCACAAGTGAGATTATAATGATGTATATATACAAATTGTAAATGAATAATTATGATATACGTGTTTGTATGCGGCAAATATACCCTAAATGTACCATGTTAGTGTTTTAATTATTTACATGCTGAATGAATATTTACAAACTACATATAAAATATAAAATGTGTTTTCCACCATAGCACAGACATTTATATGTACATTTAGTAATTCCTCAAGCCAGTATTAGTTCAATTTTTACTACGACGAAACTGTACATGTGTTTTAGTTTGTGGACTTTTTTCTTCTCTTCTCTTGCCAGTCTTGACTACTTTATCTTTATCATAATTTTGTGAAACCTATATACTACTTATCGTAGTTAGTATATTTAAACGCTACTTTTTTCAATAAAGTAAAGTTGCAAGCATATTGTTATGTCTTAAATATATTCAACTACTCCAAACTACATGCGTTCATCCTGGGCAATTCTACAATGAACTCCCCAAAATACGCCAGGTCGTTCTAGAATGATCCGTATTCTTACATTGCGCAGACCATAACTAGATTCCATACGGCATAAAAGTTCTTGGTTTCCATAACCAATATACCTTTTGGGGGACAACCCTGTTCTGATTTTAGATATATGCTAGTTACTACAGGTCCTTCTGTAATTTGTGTTTCCCAATTTCAAATCATGTAATAAATTCGGATGCTTAGTGTATAATAAGTTGAGAAGTTCGTTTTATATTAACTAAACCTCAGAATTTAACAAATTATATAAAATTCTTTACCGATCTACAGACCCTATATTTCGGGGATGTTAGCGGAAAACATTTATTTCCAGTCCAACATAATCAGTATAAATTTGCATTCTGTTTGATCATTGTCCTTATTCCAACAGTACCTATATAGAGATACAAACTTGTTTCAAAGAAGGACCACTTGTCTAATATTGTCGGATTGTGTAGCTACGATTGAAGTTTTAGCGCTTTGTAGTGTTTACTTCGTTGTTAAAGGTTGAACAATGACGTAACTGTTATGATGAGGTAGCCTAAAAAATGGTCACTATTCAAAATGTTTAGGATGCTTGCAATTATGTTTAAATAATTGATTAATTTCTGTAGTATTTGGATGAAATCATCAGTCCTTAATCATAGCTTTTAGACGTCCTGAAAATGGTGGACATTGATGGTGTCCAATTAAAAGGTTTTTATATCGTGTTTGGAATCCGGCATATTACAAAATTGAATACCACTGAAAGAATAGCCAATCATACCAGTACCCGTAGGATACACAATAAGTAACAATTATGATCGTACATTCCGCATTTTATCTTCTTTGGGAAGCATTGTATTTATTCAATTAATATGAAATAAATATGCACACTATTTATGCTCTAATTGAAGTTCTGGCTTCAAGGGGATTCAATACAATATTGCAAATAGAAAACACAATCTATAGAATGTTACGTCGTATTTTATTTACCTTTACGTACGAATGTACAAATAGAATTGCTGGTGATTCATTGAATGTTAATTTAATCACGAGATATTAAAAAAGTACGATCGAGTATATATGTGTGTCATTGTTATCCGCAACCATTTTTCTCTTCGTAATGGCATAGACTACACACCGTACTCACGACACCGGATCATGTAAAAACAAGGTAAATATTATATTACTGATGTAGTCACAGGATGGAAACTTGTGTTAAGATACTCAATAACATTTTTAATATTTTTCCATCTCATTTAGATGTATCTTCACTTGCCCATCAGAAAATTTTCTTGCGCAACTTGTGTACGATATTTACAATAACACATAGAGATTTAAATCAGTGGGGCTTTCTAGGGTTAGAATTAGAATAGTCCTTAGTTAGTAAATGCATAACAATTTGGATTTGAAAGTACGAATAAACATATGTGTATCACATTGAAAGTAAATGGTAAGTGGGTTCAACCTCACAATTAACATCGGGGAAACAAAAGCTGAATTGCCGTAATAAATAAAATAACGAATAAAATTAAATAAAACATATGAATTCAACAGTGGATTTGTGTTTTAATAACGACTTGCTATTAATGTCAGGAACATATCAACCAGAAGCAGAACACAAATTAAGGGACGCATGTACATTAACTATCTTTTAACTATTCAAAATTCGTTTATCCATAAAGTGATTATAAGAAAACTTAAAACTTGTAAAGCAAGAATATATTGTACACAAGTATTTTTCTTGTACAGTACTTATGATAGACATACCATTATCTAAGAAGGGATTATTGAATGTTATGAATCGATCACCAAAGAATATGTTTTTGCAATAAGAAATGCATATTTATTAACTGCGTATATTAACATTGGATAGAGAGATTGCGTAATAGTTAAAAATTTGGTCTATAATTATCTAAATATGTTCAAGGAATTCATGAGGTATTTGTTGAAAAGTCTGTTGATTTTGTACAATGTTCTATAGAAAATATCACCTATATATTATACATGTGCAATTATTTTATACATGTACCTTGATGTGAATAAACAATTGGCATATCGAATGACGAGCTTATTTACGTTACGTGATGATATCGATTTCTGATATTTCAAAGAAATAAAATCTTACAAACCAGAGATGCTGCATTGGCCAACTGAATTCCATGTTTCACTGACTGAAATACTATTAATACACAAGTACCGCTCTTATTTCATCTTATAATTCTACTGAATCAACCTGATTACAAAAACCTGGCTAGTTTCCTAATTCCCTTCAATCATGGAATTTATTTAAGCTGTGAAAAATCTCACACATAAATTCAAATCAACAACAACTTAAGGCAAATACTTTAGAATATCTGTTAACCTTTATCTATCAAACATTTCTCCATACTGTTTTATTCGTCACATCTTGCAATATGATTTTTTGTGCAAAGAATTAGTACAACATATGTATTTATTTAGGAATTTTGTAACATTCAGAGCTGAGGCTGGAAATTTTTTACTACTGACAAAAACATAATTCTGTCTCCGCAATGAAGCCAATTTAATGCAATACAAACACGCTGTTGATAACGCAGGCTTATGTTGCCATAACTTCTTACTTGCTAGAGCAAATTGTTGTGATAAAAGAGCTGATTATGAATAAGCCCTACATATTATAGAGTGCATTATAGAATTACATGTGAAACTTTTGACCTAGTTTTTTTTCTAACTGAAAAAATAATATTTTTAGAAAATATTTTATTACAAGTTATACACTACACTTCTCGTAATTCATTGAGACTCGACAACTAAGAATCGTTTGTACAACACTATCATCTATGAATCCACAGATAGCCAAATAGATACAAATGTTTCAAAAGTAAACTGAAAATACGAAGCAAATAAAGGATAAAAACGAAGGGATATTCAATTAAAAGTAAACCATTGTAGAAACTTGTAAGCCAGAAGGTTTTGGTGAGAATGGTGTATTTGCAGAAGTGTTCATTCATTGAGAAACCTTATGCCATTTGAACAAATTTTAATAAAGGAGAAATAAAAACAACGATGGTGAACTAACCAGTTATTTAGGTCAAGGTGTCAAGGGAACTCCCGTATTGGTTAACTCACACGAAACCATAAGTGAATAAATTTATAAGTTGAGCAGTGTATCGTTCAAACCTAACATATATATGTGGACAAGACCTCTTAGTTTCTCATTTCACGTGCAAACATAGTAATTGACGGGATGGCGAATATTAAGTTTGTTGTCGTCTTTGCTTCAATTCTAACACAATCTGTGTTATGTGAACCAGTCTGTTCAAGATTTGCATACGAGGAGCAGTTATTAGAGAAGATGGTGAGGACGGAGTGGAAGATGGAACGCATGCAGGAAGCCATCAAAAACTGCCAGGCTGATGTGAACGATAGGATAAACAAATTCAATAAAAGAATCGATTCTATGGTGACAGTGTATGATAGAATTGGTAAAAATATATCCGACATCGCTGTGGACATTGAAAAGACGAAATCAGAGATAACAGAACTCATGTCAAAAGGTATGCGCTTACAATTATGACATTTATCGTTGATACATATTGCTTTATATAACTGATGTAACACGTTTTGTAGATAAATTTATTGTGACACAGTTGGTGAGGTAGTATACTCAAGAATTCATGTCTTTTCTAGTCTTCTGTATGGCTGGTTAATATTGCGATCATACATTACTATAGAATTTGTCATGATCATCCGTGAAAAATCAGTGGTTCATGAGCCAACCCTTTCCTTGGTGTGTATGTCATACAGTAATGTGTATATATATCATTACAAAATACTTCGGAAGTTGAATATATAACATAATTATGTACATGTGTTTTGTAATGATTGAATACTTTACCGGGTATTTTGACAATTGCAAAAAGATACTAGTAACAGCTTACACTGTAATGAATATTGTATCACGCATATGCTAGAAATGTCCAGGTTATTTTATTTAACTAATATTGCTCTGAATATCAACACTAAATATTTGTTATTTCGTAGATGTACCAGAAAAGAGAGTTGTAGCATTCAGTGCTGCTAATCTTAAAGATACAAGTCTCACTGTAGGCCAGGTTATGATATTCGATAAAGTTGATTTCAATGAAGGGGGTGGTTATAATGTGGACACTGGTGTTTTTACTGCACCTCTTGGCGGATTTTACACCTTCTCGGCGCATCTGTGCAATAAGGCAGAAAAAGTGGCGGCCTACGGCATTGTGCTGGATGGAAATGAGCTTATAAGAAGTGTGCAATCTGACAAAGATTATTACAGCTGTAACTCGGTTACGATAAATACCAAAGTGCCCTCTGGAGGAAAGGTTTGGTTGGAGTGTACATACTCATATGGCTCAAGTACGGATCAGTTTTATCAAAATTCTTACCGTCGGCTTATGTTCCTAGGAGTGCTTCTACATCCGATTTAATACATATTGTCTTCAGATATATTGTCTAGAATGTTGCAAGTTTCGCAAGAACTGTATTTGATGGCAACCTTTAGATACCGATAACCACAAGTGAGATTATAATGATGTATATATGCAAATTGTAAATGAATAATTATGATATACGTGTTTGCATGCGGCAAATATACCCTAAATGTACCATGTTAGTGTTTTAATTATTTACATGCTGAATGAATATTTACAAACTACATATAAAATATAAAATGTGTTTTCCACCATAGCACAGACATTTATATGTATGCACATTTAGTAATTCCTCAAGCCAGTATTAGTTCAATTTTTACTACGACGAAACTGTACATGTGTTTTAGTTTGTGGACTTTTTTCTTCTCTTCTCTTGCCAGTCTTGACTACTTTATCTTTATCATAATTTTGTGAAACCTATATACTACTTATCGTAGTTAGTATATTTAAACGCTACTTTTTTCAATAAAGTAAAGTTGCAAGCATAGTGTTATGTCTTAAATATATTCAATTACTCCAAACTACATGCGTTCATCCTGGGCAATTCTACAATGTACTCCTCAAAATACGCCAGGTCGTTCTAGAATGATCCGTATTCTTGCACTGCGCAGATCATAACTAGATTCCATATGGCATAAAAATTTCTTGGTTTCCATAACCGATAGACCTTTTTGAGGCCAACCCTGTTCTGATTTTAGATATAGGCTAGTTACTACAGGTCCTTCTATAATTTGTGTTTCCCAATTTCAAATCATGTAATAAATTCGGATGTTTAGTGTATAATAAGTTGAGAAGTTCGTTTTATATTAACTAAACCTCAGAATTAAACAAATTATATAAAATTCTTTACCGATCTACAGACCCTATATTTCGGGGGATGTTAGCGGAAAACATTTATTTTCGGTCCAACATAATCAGTATAAGTTTGCATTCTGTTTGATCATTGTCCCTATTCCAACAGTACCTATATGGAGATACAACCTTGTTTCAAAGAAGGACCACTTGTCTATTATTGTCGGATTGTGTAGCTACGATTGAAGTTTTAGCGCTTTCTGGTGTTTACTTCGTTGTTAACGGTAAAACAATGACGTAACTGTTGTGATGAGGTAGCCTAAAAATGGTCACTATTCAAAATGTTTAGGATGCTTGCAATTATGTTTAAATAATTGATTAATTTCTGTAATATCTGATAATTAATAAAGACATCAGTCCTTAATCATAACTTTTAGACGTCCTGAAAATGCTGGACATTGATGGTGTCCAATTAAAAGGTTTTTATATCGTGTTTAGAATCCGGCATATTACAAAATAGAGTACCACTAAAAGAATAGCCAATCATACCAGTACCCGTAGGATACACAATAAGTAACAATTATGATCGTACATTCCGCATTGTATCTTCTTTGGGAAGCATTGTTTTTATTCAATTAATATGAAATAAACATGCACACTATTTATGCTCTAATTGAAGTTCTGGCTTTAAGGGGATTCAATGCAATACTGCAAATAGAAAACACAATCTATAGAATGTTACGTCGTATTTTATTTACCTTTACGTTCGAATGTACAAATAGAATTGCTGGTGATTCATTGAATGTTAATTTAATCACAAGATATTGAAAAGTACGATCGAGTATATATGTGTTTCATTGTTATCCGCAATCATTTTTCTCTACATAATGGCATAGACTACACACCGTACTCACGACACTGGATCATGCAAAAACAAGGTAAATATTATATTACTGATGTAGTCACAGAATGGAAACTTGTGTTAAGATACTCAAAAACATTTTTAATGATTTTTTCCAACTCATTTAAATGTATCTTTACCCGCCCATCAGAAAGTTTTCTTGCGCAACACGTGTACGATATTTACAATAACACATAGAGATTTAAATCAGTGGGGCTTTCTAGGGTTATAATTAGAATAGCCCTTAGGTTGTAAATGCATAACAATTTGGATATGAAAGTACGAATTCATAAACATGTGTGTATCGCATTGAAAGTAAATGGTAAGTGGGTTCAACCTCACAATTAACATCGGGGAAACAAAAGCTGAATTACCGTAATAGATAAAATAACGAATAAAATTAAATAAAACATATGAATTCAACAGTGGATTTGTGTTTTAATAATGACTTGCTATTAATGTCAGGAACATATCAATCAGAAGCAGAACACAAATTAACTATCTTTTAGCTATTCAAAATTCGTTCATCCATAAAGTGATTATAAGAAAACTTAAAACTTGTAAAGCAAGAATATATTGTACATAAGTATTTTCTTGTTAAACATTGTACATTACTTATGATAGACATACCATTATCTAAGAAGGGATTATTGAATGTTATGAATTGATCACCAAAGAATATGTATTACAATATTTATTATCTGTGTATGTTAACATTGGATAGAGAGATTAATAGTCTAATAATTAAAAAATTGGTTTTTAGTTAACAACATATGTTCAAGGAATTTATTATACATGTGCAATTATTTTATACATGTACCTTGATGTGAATAAACAATTGGCATATCGAATGACGAGCTTATTTACGTTACGTGATGATACAATTTTGATATTGCAAAGAAATAAAATCTTACAAACCAGAGATGCTGCATTGGCCAACTGAATTCCATGTTTCACTGACTGAAATACTATTAATACACAAGTACCGCTCTTATTTTATCGTATAATTCTACTGAACCATCTGATAACCTGATTACAAAAACCTTGCTAGTTTCCTTATTCCCTGCAATCATGGAATTTATTTAAGCTGTGAAAAATCTCACACATAAATTCAATTCAACAACAACTTAAGGCAAATACTTTGGAATATCTGTCTACCTTTATCTATCAAACATTTCTCCATACTGTTTTATTCGTCACATCTTGCAATATGATTTTTTGTGTAAAGAATTAGTGCAACATATGTATTTATTTAGGAATTTTATAACATTCAGAGCTGAGGCTGGAAATTATTTACTACTGACAAAAACATAATTCTGTCTCCGCAATGAAGCCAATTTAATACAATACAAACACGCTGTTGATAACGCAGGCTTATGTTGCCATAACTTCTTACTTGCTAGAGCAAATTGTTTTGATAATAGAGCTGATTATGAATAAGCTCTACATATTATGGAGTGTAATTATAGAATTACATGTGAAACTTATGACCTAGCATTTTTGCTCACTGAAAAAATGATATTTTTAGAAAAGATTTTATTACAAACCTGAAAGAGTCAAGTTATACACTACACTTCTCGTAATTCATTGAGACTCGACAAGTAAGAATCATATGTACAACACTACCATCTATGAATCCACAGATAGCCAAATAGATGCAAATGTTTCAAAAGTAAACTGAAAATATGAAACAAATAAAGATAAAAACGAAGGGATATTCAATTAAAAGTAAACCATTGTAGAAACTTGTAAGCCAGACGGTTTTGGTGAGAGTGGAGTATTGCACAAGTGTTCATTCATTGAGAAACCTTATGCCATTTGAACAAATTTGAATAAAGGAGAAATAAAAACAACGATGGTGAACTAATCAGTTATTTAGGTCAAGGTGTCAGGGGAACTCCCGTATTGGTTAACTCACACGAAACCATACGTGAATAAATTTAAAAGTTGAGCAGTGTATCGTTCAAACCTAACATATATATGTGGGCAAGACCTCTTAGTTTCTCATTTCACGTGCAAAAATAGAAATTTACGTGATGGCGAATATTAAGTTTGTTGTCGTCTTTGCTTCAATTCTAACTCAATCTGTGTTATGTGAACCAGTCTGTTCAAGATTTGCATACGAGGAGCAGTTATTAGAGAAGATGGTGAGGACGGAGTGGAAGATGGAACGCATGCAGGAAGCCATCAAAAACTTCCAGGCTGATGTGAACGATAGGATAAACAAATTCAATGAAAGAATCGATTCTATGGTGACAGTGTATGATAGAATTGGTAAAAATATATCCGACATCGCTGTGGACATTGAAAAGACGAAATCAGAGATAACAGAACTCATGTCAAAAGGTATGTGCGTACAATTATGACATTTATCGTTGATACATATTGTTTTATATAACTGATGTAACACGTTTTGTAGATTAATTTATTGTGACATTGTTGGTGAGGTAGTATACTCAAGAATTCATGTCTTTTCTAGTCTTCTGAATGGCTGAGTAATATTGCGATCATACATTACTGTATAGATTTTGTCATGATCATCCGTGAAAAATCTGTGGTTCGTGAGCCAACCCTTTCCTTGGTTTGTATGTCATACAGTAATGTATAAATATATCATTACAAAATACTTCAGAAGTTGAGTATATAACATAATTATGCACATATATATGTGTGTGTGTTTTGTAATGATTGAATACTTTACCGGGTATTTTGACAATTGCAAAAAGATACTAGTAATAGCTTACACTTTAATGAATATTGTGTCAAGCATATGCTAAAAATGTCCAGGTTGTCAGAAAGTGTCATTTTATTTTATTAATATTGCACTGAATATCAACACTAAATATTTGTTATTTCGTAGATGTACCAGAAAAGAGAGTTGTAGCATTCAGTGCTGCTAATCTTAAAGATACGAGTCTCACTGTTGGCCAGGTTATGATACTCGGTAAAGTTGATTTCAATGAAGGGGGTGGTTATAATGTGGACACTGGTGTTTTTACTGCACCTCTTGGCGGATTTTACACCTTCTCGGCGCATCTGTGCAATAAGGCAGGAAAAGAGGCGGCCTACGCCATTGTGGTCAATGGAAATAAGCTAATACGAAGTGTGCAATCTGATAAAGGTTTTCACAGCTGTAACTCGGTCACGATAAATACCGAAGTTCCCTCTGGAGGAAAGGTTTGGTTGGAGTGTACACACTCATATGGCCCAAGTATAGATCAGTTTTATCAAAATTCTTACCGTCGGCTTATGTTCCTAGGAGTGCTTCTACATCCGGTTTAATACACATTGTCTTCAGATATATTGTCTAGAATGTTGCAAGTTTCGCACGAACTGTATTTGATGGCATCTTTTAGATACTGATAAGCACAAGTGAGATTATAATGATGTATATATACAAATTGTAAATGAATAATTATGATATACGTGTTTGTATGCGGCAAATATACCCTAAATGTACCATGTTAGTGTTTTAATTATTTACATGCTGAATGAATATTTACAAACTACATATAAAATGTGTTTTCCACCATAGCACATACATTTATATGTACATTTAGTAATTCCTCAAGCCAGTATTAGTTCAATTTTTACTACGACGAAACTGTACATGTGTTTTAGTTTGTGGACTTTTTTCTTCTCTTCTCTTGCCAGTCTTGACTACTTTATCTTTATCATAATTTTGTGAAACCTATATACTACTTATCGTAGTTAGTATATTTAAACGCTACTTTTTTCAATAAAGTAAAGTTGCAAGCATATTGTTATGTCATAAATATATTCAACTACTCCAAACTACATGCGTTCATCCTGGGCAATTCTACAATGAACTCCCCAAAATACGCCAGGTCGTTCTAGAATGATCCGTATTCTTACATTGCGCAGACCATAACTAGATTCCATACGGCATAAAAGTTCTTGGTTTCCATAACCGATAGACCTTTTGGGGGACAACCCTGTTCTGATTTTAGATATATGCTAGTTACTACAGGTCCTTCTGTAATTTGTGTTTCCCAATTTCAAATCATGTAATAAATTCTGATGCTTAGTGTATAATAAGTTGAGAAGTTCGTTTTATATTAACTAAACCTCAGAATTTAACAAATTATATAAAATTCTTTACCGATCTACAGACCCTATATTTCGGGGATGTTAGCGGAAAACATTTATTTCCAGTCCAACATAATCAGTATAAATTTGCATTCTGTTTGATCATTGTCCTTATTCCAACAGTACCTATATAGAGATACATACTTGTTTCAAAGAAGGACCACTTGTTTAATATTGTCGGATTGTGTAGCTACGATTGAAGTTTTAGCGCTTTCTAGTGTTTACTTCGTTGTTAAAGGTTGAACAATGACGTAACTGTTATGATGAGGTAGCCTAAAAAATGGTCACTATTCAAAATGTTTAGGATGCTTGCAATTATGTTTAAATAATTGATTAATTTCTGTAGTATTTGGATGAAATCATCAGTCCTTAATCATAGCTTTTAGACGTCCTGAAAATGGTGGACAATGATGGTGTCCAATTAAAAGGTTTTTATATCGTGTTTGGAATCCGGCATATTACAAAATTGAATACCACTGAAAGAATAGCCAATCATACCAGTACACGTAGGATACACAATAAGTAACAATTATGATCGTACATTCCGCATTTTATCTTCTTTGGGAAGCATTGTATTTATTCTATTAATACGAAATAAATATGCACACTATTTATGCTCTAATTGAAGTTCTGGCTTTAAGGGGATTCAATACAATATTGCAAATAGAAAACACAATCTATAGAATGTTACGTCGTATTTTATTTACCTTTACGTACGAATGTACAAATAGAATTGCTGGTGATTCATTGAATGTTAATTTAATCACGAGATATTAAAAAAGTACGATCGAGTATATATGTGTGTCATTGTTATCCGCAACCATTTTTCTCTACATAATGGCATAGACTACACACCGTACTCACGACACTGGATCATGCAAAAACAAGGTAAATATTATATTACTGATGTAGTCACAGGATGGAAACTTGTGTTAAGATACTCAAAAACATTTTTAATGATTTTTTCCAACTCATTTAAATGTATCTTTACCCGCCCATCAGAAAGTTTTCTTGCGCATCTTGTGTACGATATTTAGAATAATCCTTAGTTAGTAAATGCATAACAATTTGGATATGAAAGTACGAATAAACATGTGTGTATCGCATTGAAAGTAAATGGTAAGTGGGTTCAACCTCACAATTAACATCGGGGAAACAAAAGCTGAATTACCGTAATAAATAAAATAACGAATAAAATTAAATAAAACATATGAATTCAACAGCGGATTTGTGTTTTAATAACGACTTGCTATTTATGTCAGGAACATATCAACCAGAAGCAGAACACAAATTAATGGACGCATGCACATTAACTATCTTTTAGCGATTCAAAATTCGTTAATCAATAAAGTGATTATAAAAAAACTTAAAACTTGTAAAAGCAAGAATATATTGTACATAAGTATTTTTCTTGGTAAACATTGTACAGTACTTATGATAGACATACCATTATCTAAGAAGGGATTATTGAATGTTATGAATTGATCACTAAAGATTATGTTTTGCAATAAGAAATGCCTATTTATTATCTGTGTATATTAACATTGGATAGAGAGATTGTGTAATAATTAAAATTTTGGTCTATAGTTATCTAAATATGTTCAAGGAATGCACGAGGTATTTGTTGAAAATTATGTTGATTTTGTACAATGTTCTATTGAAAATATCACCCATGTATTATACATGCGCAATTATTTTATACATGCACTTTGATGTGAATAAACATTTGGCATATCGAATGACGAGCTTATTTACGTTACGTGATGATATTGATTTCTGATATTTCAAAGAAATAAAATCTTACAAACCAGAGGTGCTGCATTGGCCAACTGAATTCCATGTTTCACTGACTGAAATAATATTAATACACAAGTACAGGTCTTATTTCATATTATAATTCTACTGAATCATCTGATAACCTGATTACCCAAACCTGGCTAGTTTCCAAATTCCCTGCAATCATGGAATTTATTTAAGCTGTGAAAAATCTCACACATAAATTCAAATCAACAACAACTTAAGGCAAATACTTCGGAATATCTGTCTACCTTTATCTATCAAACATTTCTCCATACTGTTTTATTCGACACATCTTGCAATATGATCATTTGTGCTAAGAATTAGAACAACATATGTATTTATTTAGGAATTTTGTAACATTCAGAGCTGAATTCTGTCTCCGCGATGAAGCCGATTTAATACAATACAAACACGCTGTTGATAACGCAGGCTTATGTTGCCATAACTTCTTATTTGCTAGAGCAAATTGTTTTGATAGCTGATTATGAATAAGCTCCACAGATTATAGAGTGTAATTATAGAATTACATGTGAAACTTATGACCTAGCTTTTTTGCTAACTGAAAAAATATTTTTAGAAAATATTTTATTACAAGTTATACACTACACTTCTCGTAATTCATTGAGACTCGACAAGTAAGAATTATTTGTACAACACTACCATCTATGAATCCCACAGATAGCCAAATAGATACAAATGTTTCAAAAGTAAACTGAAAATACGAAGCAAATAAAGGATAAAAACGAAGGGATATTCAATTAAAAGTAAACCATTGTAGAAACTTGTAAGCCAGAAGGTTTTGGTGAGAATGGAGTATTGCAGAAGTGTTCATTCATTGAGAAACCTTATGCCATTTGGACAAATTTTAATAAAGGAGAAATAAAAACAACGATCGTGAACTAACCAGTTATTTAGGTCAAGGTGTCAGGGGAACTCCCGTATTGGTTAACTCACACGAAACCATAAGTGAATAAATTTAAAAGTTGAGCAGTGTATCGTTCAAACCTAACATATATATGTGGGCAAGACCTCTTAGTTTCTCATTTCACGTGCAAACATAGAAATTTACGTGATGGCGAATATTAAGTTTGTTGTCGTCTTTGCTTCAATTCTAACTCAATCTGTGTTATGTGAACCAGTCTGTTCAAGATTTGCATACGAGGAGCAGTTATTAGAGAAGATGGTGAGGACGGAGTGGAAGATGGAACGCATGCAGGAAGCCATCAAAAACTTCCAGGCTGATGTGAACGGTAGGATAAACAAATTCAATGAAAGAATCGATTCTATGGTGACAGTGTATGATAGAATTGGTAAAAATATATCCGACATCGCTGTGGACATTGAAAAGACGAAATCAGAGATAACAGAACTCATGTCAAAAGGTATGTGCTTACAATTATGACATTTATCGTTGATACATATTGCTTTATATAACTGATGTAACACGTTTTGTAGATTAATTTATTGTGACATTGTTGGTGAGGTAGTATACTCAAGAATTCATGTCTTTTCTAGTCTTCTGTATGGCTGGTTAATATTGCGATCATACATTACTGTATAGATTTTGTCATGATCATCCGTGAAAAATCTGTGGTTCATGAGCCAACCCTTTCCTTGGTGTGTATGTCATACAGTAATGTATAAATATATCATTACAAAATACTTCGGAAGTTAAGTATATAACATAATTATTTACATGTGTTTTGTAATGATTGAATACTTTACCGGGTATTTTGACAATTGCGAAAAGATACTAGTAACAGCTTACACTGTAATGCATATTGTATCACGCATATGCTAGAAATGTCCAGGTTATTTTATTTAATTAATATTGCACTGAATATCAACACTAAATATTTGTTATTTCGTAGATGTACCAGAAAAGAGAGTTGTAGCATTCAGTGCTGCTAATCTTAAAGATACAAGTCTCACTGTAGGCCAGGTTATGATATTCGATAAAGTTGATTTCAATGAAGGGGGTGGTTATAATGTGGACACTGGTGTTTTTACTGCACCTCTTGGAGGATTTTACACCTTCTCGGCGCATCTGTGCAATAAGGCAGGAAAAGAGGCGGCCTACGGCATTGTGCTGGATGGAAATGAGCTTATAAGAAGTGTGCAATCTGACAAAGATTATTACAGCTGTAACTCGGTTACGATAAATACCAAAGTGCCCTCTGGAGGAAAGGTTTGGTTGGAGTGTACATACTCATATGGCTCAAGTATAGATCAGTTTTATCAAAATCCATACCGTCGGCTTATGTTCCTAGGAGTGCTTCTACATCCGATTTAATACACATTGTCTTCAGATATATTGTCTAGAATGTTGCAAGTTTCGCAAGAACTGTATTTGATGGCATCTTTTAGATACCGATAACCACAAGTGAGATTATAATGATGTATATATACAAATTGTAACTGAATAATTATGATATACGTGTTTGTATGCGGCAAATATACCCTAAATTTACCATGTTAGTGTTTTGATCAGTAACATGCTAAATGAATATTTACAAACTACATGTAAAATATAAAATGTGTTTTCCACCATAGACATTTATGTATGCACATTTAGTAATTGCTTAAGCCAGGAAGAGTTCAATTTTTACTACGACGAAACTGTACATGTGTTTTAGTTTGTGGACTTTTTTGTTCTCTTCTCTTGCTTATCTTTATCATAATTTTGTGAAACCTATATACTACTTATCGTAGTTAGTATATTTAAACGCTACTTTTTCAATAAAGTAAAGTTGCAAGCATAGTGTTATGTCTTAAATATATTCAATTACTCCAAACTACATGCGTTCATCCTGGGCAATTCTACAATGAACTCCTCAAAATACGCCAGGTCGTTCTAGAATGATCCGTATTCTTGCACTGCGCAGATCATAACTAGATTCCATACGGCATAAAAAGTTCTTGGTTTCCATAACCGATAGACCTTTTTGGGGCCAACCCTGTTCTGATTTTAGATATAGGCTAGTTACTACATGTCCTTCTATAATTTGTGTTTCCCAATTTCAAATCATGTAATAAATTCGGATGCTTAGTGTATAATAAGTTGAGAAGTTCGTTTTATATTAACTAAACCTCAGAATTAAACAAATTATATAAAATTCTTTACCGATCTACAGACCCTATATTTCGGGGGATGTTCGCGGAAAACATTTATTTTCGGTCCAATATAATCAGTATAAGTTTGCATTCTGTTTGATCATTGTCCCTATTCCAACAGTACCTATATGGAGATACAACCTTGTTTCAAAGAAGGACCATTATTATTAAGGTCTATTATTGTCGGATTGTGTACCTACGATTGAAGTTTTAGCGCTTTCTAGTGTTTACTTCGTTATTAACGGTAAAACAATGACGTAACTGTTATGATGAGGTAGCCTAAAAATGGTCACTATTCAAAATGTTTAGGATGCTTGCAATTATGTTTAAATAATTGATTAATTTCTGTAATGTTTGATAATTAATAAAGACATCAGTCCTTAATCATAACTTTTAGACGTCCTGAAAATGCTGGACATTGGTGGTGTCCAATTAAAAGGTTTTTATATCGTGTTTGGAATCCGGCATATTACAAAATAGAATACCACTAAAAGAATAGCCAATCATACCAGTACCCGTAGGATACACAATAAGTAACAATTATGATCGTACATTCCGCATTTTATCTTCTTTGGGAAGCATTGTTTTTATTCAATTAATATGAAATAAACATGCACACTATATGCTCTAATTGAAGTTCTGGCTTTAAGGGGATTCAATACAATATTGCAAATAGAAAACACAATCTATAGAATGTTACGTCGTATTTTATTTACCTTTACGTACGAATGTACAAATAGAATTGCTGGTGATTCATTGAATGTTAATTTAATCACAAGATATTGAAAAGTACGATCGAGCATATATGTGTGTCATTGTTATCCGCAATCATTTTTCTCTTCATAATGGCATAGACTACACACCGTACTCACGAATGTAAATATTACATTACTGATGTAGTCACGTGATGGACATTTGTGTTACGATACTCAATGACATTTTTAATATTTTTTCCAACTCATTTAGATGTATCTTCACTTGCCCATCAGAAAGTTTTCTTGCGCGACTTGTGTACGATATTTACAATAACACATACAGATTTAAATCAGTGGGGCTTTCTAGGGTTATTACTGATGTAGTCACATGATGGAAACTTGTGTTAAGATACTCAAAAACATTTTTTATGATTTTTTCCAACTCATTAGAGTTTTTATTTAGATGTATCTTCACCCGCCCATCAGAAAGTTTTCTTGCGCAACATGTGTACGATATTTACAATAACACATAGAGATTTAAATCAGTGGGGCTTTCTAGGGTTAGAATTAAAATAGCCCTTAGGTAGTAAATGCATAACAATTTGGATATGAAAGTACGAATTCATAAACTTGTGAGTATCCCATTGAAAGTAAATAGTAAGTGGGTTCAACCTCACAATTAACATCGGGGAAACAAAAGCTGAATTACCGTAATAGATAAAATAACGAATAAAATTAAATAAAACATATGAATTCAACAGTGGATTTGTGTTTTAATGACGACTTGCTATTAATGTCAGGAACATATCAAACAGAAGCAGAACACAAATTAAGGGACGTATGTACATTAACTATCTTTTAGCTATTCAAAATTCGTTTATCCATAAAGTGATTATAAGAAAACTTAAAACTTGTAAAGCAAGAATATATTGTACATAAGTATTTTCTTGTTAAACATTGTACATTACTTATGATAGACATACCATTATCTAAGAAGGGATTATTGAATGTTATGAATTGATCACCAAAGAATATGTATTACAATATTTATTATCTGTGTATGTTAACATTGGATAGAGAGATTAATAGTCTAATAATTAAAAATTTGGTTTATAGTTAACAACATATGTTCAAGGAATTCATGAGGTATTTGTTGAAAAGTATGTTGATTTTGTACAATGTTCTATTGAAAATATCAACCATATATTATACATGCGCAATTATTTTATACATGTACCTTGATGTGAATAAACAATTGGCATATCGAATGACGAGTTTATTTACGTTACGTGATGATATTGATTTCTGATATTTCAAAGAAATAAAATCTTACAAACCAGAGATGCTGCATTGACCAACTGAATTCCATGTTTCACTGACTGAAATACTATTAATACACAAGTACCGCTCTTATTTCATCTTATAATTCTACTGAATCAACCTGATTACAAAAACCTGGCTAGTTTCCTAATTCCCTGCAATCATAGAATTTATTTAAGCGGTGAAAAATCTCACACATAAATTCAAATCAACAACAACTTAAGGCAAATACTTAAGAATATCTGTCTACCTTTATCTATCAAACATTTCTCCATACTGTTTTATTCGTCACATCTTGCAATATGATTTTTTTGTGCAAAGAATTAGTACAACATATGTATTAATTTAGGAATTTTATAACATTCAGAGCTGAGGCTGGAAATTTTTTACTACGGACAAAAACATAATTCTGTCTCCGCAATGAAGCCAATTTAATGCAATACAAACACGCTGTTGATAACGCAGGCTTATGTTGCCATAACTTCTTACTTGCTAGAGCAAATTGTTTTGAGAAAAGAGCTGATTATGAATAAGCCCTACATATTATAAAGTGCATTATAGAATTACATGTGAAACTTTTGACCTAGTTTTTTTTCTAACTGAAAAAAATAATATTTTTAGAAAATATTTTATTACAAGTTATACACTACACTTCTCATAATTCATTCAGACTCGACAACTAAGAATCATTTGTACAACACTACCATCTATGAATTCACAGATAGCCAAATAGATACAAATGTTTCAAAAGTAAACTGAAAATACGAAGCAAATAAAGGATAAAAACGAAGGGATATTCAATTAAAAGTAAACCATTGTAGAAACTTGTAAGCCAGAAGGTTTTGGTGAGAATGGTGTATTTGCAGAAGTGTTCATTCATTGAGAAACCTTATGCCATTTGAACAAATTTTAATAAAGGAGAAATAAAAACAACGATGGTGAACTAACCAGTTATTTAGGTCAAGGCGTCAGGGGAACTCCCGTATTGGTTAACTCACACGAAACCATAAGTGAATAAATTTATAAGTTGAGCAGTGTATCGTTCAAACCTAACATATATATGTGGGCAAGACCACTTAGTTTCTCATTTCGCGTGCAAACATAGAAATTGACGGGATGGCGAATATTAAGTTTGTTGTCGTCTTTGCTTCAATTCTAACTCAATCTGTGTTATGTGAACCAGTCTGTTCAAGATTTGCATACGAGGAGCAGTTATTAGAGAAGATGGTGAGGACGGAGTGGAAGATGGAACGCATGCAGGAAGCCATCAAAAACTTCCAGGCTGATGTGAACAATAGGATAAACAAATTCAATAAAAGAATCGATTCTATGGTGACAGTGTATGATAGAATTGGTAAAAATATATCCGACATCGCTGTGGACATTGAAAAGACGAAATCAGAGATAACAGAACTCATGTCAAAAGGTATGTGCTTACAATTATGACATTTATCGTTGATACATATTGCTTTATATAACTGATGTAACACGTTTTGTAGATTAATTTATTGTGATATTGTTGGTGAGGTAGTATACTCAAGAATTCATGTCTTTTCTAGTCTTCTGTATGGCTGGTTAATATTGCGATCATACATTACCGTATAGATTTTGTCATGATCATCCGTGAAAAATCTATGGTTCGTGAGCCAACCCTTTCCTTGGTGTGTATGTCATACAGTAATATAAATACTTGGGAAGTTGAGTATATAACATAATTATGTACATATATATTTGTGTGTTTTGTTACGATTGAATACTTTACCGGGTATTTTGACAATTGCAAAAAAAAGATACTATTAATAGCTTACACTTGAATGAATATTGTGTCAAGCATATGCTAAAAATGTCCAGGTTGTCAGAAAGTGCTATTTTATTTTATTAATATTGCACTGAATATCAACACTAAATATTTGTTATTTCGTAGATGTACCAGAAAAGAGAGTTGTAGCATTCAGTGCTGCTAATCTTAAAGATACAAGTCTCACTGTTGGCCAGGTTATGATACTCGGTAAAGTTGATTTCAATGAAGGGGGTGGCTATAATGTGGACACTGGTGTTTTTACTGCACCTCTTGGCGGATTTTACACCTTCTCGGCGCATCTGTGCAATAAGGCAGGAAAAGAGGCGGCCTATGCCATTATGGTCAATGGAAATAAGCTCATACGAAGTGTGCAATCTGATAAAGGTTTTCACAGCTGTAACTCGGTCACGATAAATACCGAAGTTCCCTCTAGAGGAAAGGTTTGGTTGGAGTGTACAAACTCATATGGCCCAAGTATAGATCAGTTTTATCAAAATTCTTACCGTCGGCTTATGTTCCTAGGAGTGCTTCTACATCCTATTTAATACACATTGTCTTCAGGTATATTGTCTAGAATGTTGCAAGTTTCGCACGAACTGTATTTGATGGCATCTTTTAGATACTGATAAGCACAAGTGAGATTATAATGATGTATATATACAAATTGTAAATGAATAATTATGATATACGTGTTTGTATGCGGCAGATATACCCTAAATGTACCATGTTAGTGTTTTAATTATTTACATGCTGAATGAATATTTACAAACTACATGTAAAATATAAAATGTGTTTTCCACCATAGTATAGACATTTATATGTATGTACATTTAGTAATTCCTCAAGCCAGTATTATTTCATTTTTTACTACGACGAGACTGTACATGTGTTTTAGTTTGTGGACTTTTTTGTTCTCTTCTCTTGCCAGTCTTGACTACTTTATCTTTATCATAATTTTGTGAAACCTATATACTACTTATCGTAGTTAGTATATTTAAACGCTACTTTTTTCAATAAAGTAAAGTTGCAAGCATATTGTTATGTCTTAAATATATTCAATTACTCCAAACTACATGCGTTCATCCTGGGCAATTCTACAATGAACTCCTCAAAATACGCCAGGTCGTTCTAGAATGATCCGTATTCTTACACTGCGCAGATCATAACTAGATTCCAATACGGCATAAAAAAGTTCTTGGTTTCCATAACCGATAGACCTTTTTGGGGCCAACCCTGTTCTGATTTTAGATATAAGCTAGTTACTACAGGTCCTTCTGTAATTTGTGTTTCCCAATTTCAAATCATGTAATAAATTCGGATGCTTAGTGTATAATAAGTTGAGAAGTTCGTTTTATATTAACTAAACCTCAGAATTAAACAAATTATATAAAATTCTTTACCGATCTACAGACCCTATATTTCGGGGGATGTTCGCGGAAAACATTTATTTTCGGTCCAACATAATCAGTATACGTTTGCATTCTGTTTGATCATTGTCCCTATTCCAACAGTACCTATATGGAGATACAACCTTGTTTCAAAGAAGGACCACTTGTCTATTATTGTCGGACTGTTTAGCTACGATTGAAGTTTTAGCGCTTTCTGGTGTTTACTTCGTTGTTTACGGTAAAACAATGACGTAACTGTTATGATGAGGTAACCTAAAAAATGGTCACTATTCAAAATGTTTAGGATGCTTGCAATTATGTTTAAATAATTGATTAATTTCTGTAATATTTGATAATTAATAAGGACATCAGTCCTTAATCATCTCGTCTCGTGTAATTTATGACATACATTACATTTTCTTTCATGTATCGGAATGCTTATTGGTTTATGCCATCTGCCGGTTTCAATACCAAGATGATGAGAAGACATACGTAATCTACTTAATGCCATCCTTAAATCTTTATTTTTTATAACTTGTAAATATGTTTTGAAAGTACAATTTCCTATCAAATTACGAAATAAGAAGGCCCTAGATGATATGTTCATGTTCGCATTTAATTGCTGTATAAAATTGTCTTTCAAACGTTGTTTTAATAAGCTAAGAAACATTAATTTATTACCGGCTCCTTGAAAAAAACATACACCATGAAAACTTAACGACGAAAGTAGAGTACTAACCATACTGGCCCAGTTCTTTTTGTTCGGATGTAATTCCATGTCTCGTTTTGAAAGTTTATATGTAATTTTTATATACTTAGTTTCTTCGGATTCAATTATTTTAAACCAATAAACAACAATACGGAAACATCTTCCAATAAATAATGAGTGTCTACCTAATTCACCATATATGAAATCATTTTGTGTTACTCTTTTGACCCTCAAAATATTTTTACAGTATTGCATATGAACACGTTCGATATTATTTGCAGTGTGAAACCCCCATACCTCGCAACCATAATTTGAAACTGGTAGCACTAATTTGTCTAAAAGTTCTAACCTATGTTTAACACTAACACTAGTAAAGCTGTATAAATATTTATTAAGTTTAAAAATTGCTTTCTTAGATTGACCGGCTAGAGTTAATTGCGTCTGATTAAAAGATCCCCCTGCGGAAAAAACAATACCTAAATAGCAAAATTTGTCAACAATTTCAACATTCTCTCCATTATAAGTAAAATTCAAACGTCTTGGCAAAGTGCCAGCCTTCTTAAAAACCACTACTTTTGTTTTATTTACATTCACTTTCATTTTCCATTTATTGCAGTAATCTAACAAAATGTCAAAACCTTTTTGCAAATTTTCAGGAGTTTCTGAAAAAAGTACAATGTCGTCTGCATAAAGCAACAAAAATATTGAAAACATATCCACTTCCACACCATCGTAACCATTAAAAATTAATGTTTCTTCGAGGTCATTTAAGAATAAGGAAAATAATAGTGGTGACAAACATTCACCGTGACGAACACTTAGTAAACATGCGAAATCATTACTCAGCATATTGTTAATTTTTACTTTAGATTTAATTGTATCATACATACTTACAATAATTTCTAGCATTTTGCCCCTTATTCCCAGTTTGATCAATTTGTGCCATAAATTAGGCCTCACAACATAATCAAAAGCTTTACTGAAATCTACAAAACCACAAAATAATTGCTTATTGTTGTTCAACATATGCGATATAAGTCCATTAAGTACAAAAATATTATCTACAGTGCTCATATTTTTTCTAAAACCGGCTTGTGCTTCTATGTATACGTTATAATTTTCTGCCCAGTAATCCAGTCTGTTACTTAACATACGAGTGAACAATTTGCCTAATGTGCTCAAAAGTGTTATGCCTCTAAAATTGTTCGGATTGTTTATGTTACCTTTCTTATGCAGAGGAATTATGTAACATTCAGACCAACTGTCGGGAAATTTACCTGTATCAAAAGCTTTATTGAAAATAGCAAATAAACAATGAACAATTTTATTTTGATCGTATATAAAAAATTCGTTTAACATATTATCCGGACCCGAACTGCGCCCAGATTTTAACTGTTTTATACCCTTCAATATTTCCTCTACTGTAATAGTACTGTCTAAATCATTAAACATTGTTTGAAATTCACTTTTAATAAATCGCTCATTAAAATAAATAACATCATCATCAGGATGGAAAAATTGATCTTCAGGATTATTAATACTTTGAAAGTATTTCTCAAAAGTTGATAGTTTTATATTGTGTGATTTGATACCAGCACATTCTTTTAACATTTTCCAATAAATCTTAGCATTTTTATGTCTACATAATTCAAGCTTTTGGGTATTTTGTTTATCATACTCGAAACGAGACTTCTTTAATTGTTTGTTATAATTACTTCTAGCATTAACAAGTATTGTTCTGTTTTCAGATGAATTATGCTTTCTGTATTCATTAAGTGCATAATTAAATGTTTTCTTCTTGGCTTTACACTCATGTGTATACCAGCGACTTTTACACTGTAAATCATTTGGTTTGTTTTGTGCATTCTTCTTAAGAGATTTTTTAAACAATGGTGTTGCAACGTCATTAATTATATCAATAAAATCATTTATAATAATATTTACATCTATAATATTGTCAATATCCGACTCTAATGCTGTAACTATATTTCTTAATCTGCTCTGAATCATTTCTTCATTCAATGCTTCAGCATACTGATTTTGTTTAAGACTATCCCAAGAAAATCTATATTCTAAAGTATCATAATAACAGTCATCTTCCTTAATACCAGTACGTACCATATCAGCATTTTCATATTCAAAATATACAATGCAGTGATCTGAAATAGCATTTGGATTTTCAACCGTACAAATTTGGAAATAATTAAACAATTGTTCAGAAACTAAAACATAATCAATCAAGCTCGATCCTCTACTCCCAACATACGTACATTTACCAATTCCATTATCATCACCGACCCGACCATTCAATATTCTCATACCGGTTTGTCTACACATATCAATAAAGAGTTGACCATTGGTATTTTTACCCATATCTTGTGAATAACGTTTAGAGGGAACGTCAGATATATAGTCATCTGGTAAATTAATTAAATTCAATACAGAATCATATTGTACAAAATCTGGAAGAGTTGCCGTTCTGCTGTTAAAGTCTCCACACAATAATATACTACAATTACTATCTGTCAGAGTATGAATTTTTGCAATAGAATCGATCACTCTGTCGAACGTGTTATCATCATTTGTAGTATATCTTGAGCTGCCTTCAGGTACAATATAACACAATCCTACATATAAATCACTTGTCAAACCCAACTGCACACCATTCAACTTCAACCATAAGAGATCGTCATGACTTTCCATAAATACCGTGTCGTCACTGACCCACTCATACCTAATAAATACCATTATCCCCCCAGAACTTCTCTTACTGTTTGCATGTCTAACTCAATGTAGTGAGAAACATTCAAATCCATCAACAGCATAATCAATGAAAACTTCCGACCAAGTTTCAGTAAGGAGAACTATATCACTCTTGTTAAAAACAGAAATTAACTCTGGACTATTCAATTTGTTATTATATTTTGTTACTAATCCTTGCACATTTAACAGTGAGAATCTAAGTTTGACCTTCTCCTGTAGATCCTATACACGAGGCACAGTATCGACATCAACATGCGCTGGATCAGCTTCATTATTCTCATATAGATCGGGCGGATCCTTGTCAGACACTGAGTTCGATATTTGAGTTTGAGACATATCTGTAGCACACCCATTCTCGTGTTTAGAGGACTTTGATAATGTTTTGGATTTATTCGTGTTTTGCATCTTACTGACACCAACACCACCACCAACATTTGCGGCCTTTGCCCTTGCCGATTCGATTGTAGGCTTATTGAAAGCTTTACAGCTTGCCGTAACCCTACTTGCAGATCGACGCTCACGATTGGTAACAGCAGTTGAATGTCCGCGTTGACGATCTCCACTAGCACGAGTTGTCACCCTAGAATTACGACTATTTACCGGTTTTCCGTCCACCAAAAAGGGCTGTTAGTCATTATGTCTTGATGTTTTCTCTGCGGGCACACTAAAGCGAAAGATCGTCGTGTTTGCCTTGTCATTTTTGTTGACATGTGTGCTATCAAAACTAGGTATAGCTTGATTACGATTTTCAGGTGAATTAAAACTTATGTCACATTCTGCGCTCTTTTCATTCATAAAATCAAATGTTTAGTTTGCTGACATAACACTTTGTATACGACGATTCGGAGGCCCGGCTGATATATCAACATTAAAGTCTGTAATGACATCAATAGTTTTCGTATCTTGTAAACGACTTTTCCCGAGGACAGAAAACCAATCTGGGAATTCATCGCGCACCACATGTCCATCACGGGTCAGCTTCGCCGGGTACACTATTTGTTTGTTAGCGTTTGGAAATTTGGCCTTTGTTTCACGATAGTCATGCCAAAGGCGTTTTCGTGCTATCCTTATTTCATTTGGAAAATCCCTGTCAATAGATATTCCTGAAGCTTTCAGTTTGTATACATTAGTCATTATCAATTCAACGTCCGGAAAATCACGGAAGCAAACAATCACAGGGCGATTGGAATTAGTTTTGTATTGACCTATTCTATGAGCGCGAACAAGATACATGGTATCACCATCTAGCGCAAGATTGTTATTAATAACAGATCTAACTAAATGAAAACAATTCTCATGTCGATTCTCTTGTAGCCCAAATATTATAAGATTGTTCCTCTTGTTACGGGCCTCAATGTCAATGGATTTATAGGCGACTGTTCTAAGTAGATCTGACTGGATATTGGTGACTGTGACAACTTCATTCACTTTCAACTGGAGGTTATTCATGCGCTCAGCTTGAACTGATATCAGTGTTTGTGTATTGCTAGTATCACATTTGATTGATTTCAATTCAAAAAATAAGCGACAGCTTATTATCCAATGATGCATTTTCAAATAAATAAGACGCTTTTCCACCAGGACTGCGTTTTCTTCGTTTAATAACTTCCCAGTCCCCTGAGGCTGGTATATCATCGAGTTCCATATAATTGGATTCCATAATAATCCCAATACGAAAATATTAACAAAAGTGGTTTATTCAAGCGTGATGATCACACGGCAATGGAATGTGAGCGAATTTCAACTCTCGAAGTTTAAAATCACATGGAGACAACTTTCTTGATATCAACAACACTCATTTCAACATCAGTTAAGATTCTATAAGTTGTTAAAACAACTACACAAATATTAATGCAATGCTAAGTAGAGTATTCAAAAGCCAAACACGACAACCGGACGATAATCTATGGTCATTCATTAAATTATATATTTTCAAGTCAAAACTCAATTCACCACCACACGAATAATACACATTCAAGACAGAAAACTGACAAAATGTTACAAATATAAGATATAATTGATTCTCCTACGGTACACATGCAATGGAATATCGTCAAACGTATCTAATATACTATACATACAAGATAAATAAGTCACAAAGTTCATGTAATGTTTTACAACCAGTACAAAGAAAGCATGATTAAACAGTCAAGTTATTTAAACATACAATTGCCATCTCGTTAAGAAATTAATAAAGATAATCATAAAAAGTAAACGAAGAGAAAAAGGCACGTAAATTGGCTCTTTTATGGATGTGTGTGTAGATACATGTAATTTACTATTAACTTAAACAGAAGCTATGAAGTAACTGCTAACGTTCACAAAAATATTAACAGATTCTCGACATAGTTTGGTATGAAATTCACCAACGAGTGTGAAATTGCCGAAAAGGAATTTAATGCAGTGAAAGGAATGTACCTGATAACGACTACGACCGTCGTAACGTCAATCGATATATAGATAAATAGTACAAAAATCCAAAAATGTTTATTTTAACTTTATGGAAAACACTAAAAAACACTAAAAAACGCGAGAGCCAAAAAACCGCGACCACGCTCGCGCTGGTAACACACACACATACATATATCATAGTTATTATATCAACATCTATTATCACCTAATATAACAGACAGAGTACAGTATTTGCTATAAGATATTTTTGTTACTTTTTCAACTCTTTATTTTTCTATATTTACTGCCTTAGATATGCTTATTAATATATTAAATGTACAAGCCATAATATTTTCTACATAATTACCAAGTTGTATTTGTTCAATATGTCATATTCTCATTAATCCGACAATATTCTCGACTAATACCACACGGAAATACAAAATGAAGTAGTTGATATTGTTTAGCCGTGAGTTTCAACAACGAAATTAACGATAGAGCAACTAATTGCGAAGAGGAAATCAATATTAAAGGGAGACAAATCTACCGAGCTTGTTAAATTTCCAAGTGTTGTCTCGTTAGTTATCTCTATCCGGCCTAACAAAGGCTTGTTTCAGAAAGTATGGGTCGGTAGGTAAGGATTTTTTACATATGTCATTATATCGTGTTTTGAATCCGGCATATTACAAAATAGAATACCACTAAAA
This sequence comes from Lutraria rhynchaena, assembly GCA_008271625.1. NCBI lineage: Eukaryota > Metazoa > Mollusca > Bivalvia > Venerida > Mactridae > Lutraria > Lutraria rhynchaena. The sequence goes on from VIBL01000415.1 coordinate 171,503, forward strand.
GAATAGCCAATCATACCAGTACCCGTAGGATACACAATAAGTAACAATAATGATCGTACATTCCGCATTTTATCTTCTTTGGGAAGCATTGTTTTTATTCAATTAATATGAAATAAACATGCACACTATTTATGCTCTAATTGAAGTTCTGGCTTTAAGGGGATTCAATACAATATTGCAAATAGAAAACACAATCTATAGAATGTTACATCGTATTTTATTTACCTTTACGTTCGAATGTACATATAGAATTGCTGGTGATTCATTGAATGTCAATTTAATCACAAGATATTGACAAGTACAATCGAGTATATATGTGTGTCATTGTTATCCGCAACCATTTTTCTCTACATAATGGCATAGACTACACACCGTACTCACGACACCGGATCATGTAAAAACAAGGTAAATATTATATTACTGATGTAGTCACAGGATGGAAACTTGTGTTAAGATACTCAATAACATTTTTAATATTTTTTCCATCTCATTTAGATGTATCTTCACTTGCCCATCAGAAAATTTTCTTGCGCAACTTGTGTACGATATTTACAATAATACATAGGGATTTAAATCAGTGGGGCTTTCTAGGGTTAGAATTAGAATAGTCCTTAGTTAGTAAATGCATAACAATTTGGATTTGAAAGTACGAATAAACATGTGTGTATCACATTGAAAGTAAATGGTAAGTGGATTCAACCTCACAATTAACATCGGGGAAACAAAAGCTGAATTACCGTAATAAATAAAATAACGAATAAAATTAAATAAAACATATGAATTCAACAGTGGATTTGTGTTTTAATAACGACTTGCTATTAATGTCAGGAACATATCAACCAGAAGCAGAACACAAATTAAGGGACGCATGTACATTAACTATCTTTTAGCTATTCAAAATTCGTTTATCCATAAAGTGATTATAAGAAAACTTAAAACTTGTAAAGCAAGAATATATTGTACACAAGTATTTTTCTTGTACAGTACTTATGATAGACATACCATTATCTAAGAAGGGATTATTGAATGTTATGACTCGATCACCAAAGAATATGTTTTTGCAATAAGAAATGCATATTTATTAACTGCGTATATTAACATTGGATAGAGAGATTGCGTAATAGTTAAAAATTTGGTCTATAATTATCTAAATATGTTCAAGGAATTCATGAGGTATTTGTTGAAAAGTATGTTGATTTTGTACAATGTTCTATAGAAAATATCACCTATATATTATACATGTGCAATTATTTTATACATGTACCTTGATGTGAATAAACAATTGGCATATCGAATGACGAGCTTATTTACGTTACGTGATGATATTGATTTCTGATATTTCAAAGAAATAAAATCTTACAAACCAGAGATGCTGCATTGGCCAACTGAATTCCATGTTTCACTGACTGAAATACTATTAATACACAAGTACCGCTCTTATTTTATCGTATAATTCTACTGAACCATCTGAACCTGATTACAAAAACCTTGCTAGTTTCCTTATTCCCTGCAATCATGGAATTTATTTAAGCTGAGAAAAATCTCACACATAAATTCAAATCAACAACAACTTAAGGCAAATACTTCGGAATATCTGTCTACCTTTATCTATCAAACATTTCTCCATACTGTTTTATTCGACACATCTTGCAATATGATTTTTTGTGCAAAGAATTAGTGCAACATATGTATTTATTTAGGAATTTTATAACATTCAGAGCTGAGGCTGGAAATTATTTACTACTGACAAAAACATAATTCTGTCTCCGCAATGAAGCCGATTTAATACAATACAAACACGCTGTTGATAACGCAGGCATATGTTGCCATAACTTCTTACTTGCTAGAGCAATTTTTTTGATAAAAGATCTGATTATGAATAAGCTCTACGTATTACTGAGTGTAATTATAGAATTACATGTGAAACTTATGACCTAGCATTTTTGCTAACTGAAAAAATAATATTTTTAGAAAATATTTTATTACAAGTTATACACTACACTTCTCGTAATTCATTGAGACTCGACAACTAAGAATCATATGTACAACACTACCATCTATGAATCCCACAGATAGCCAAATAGATACAAATGTTTCAAAAGTAAACTGAAAATACGAAGCAAATAAAGGATAAAAACGATGGGATATTCAATTAAAAGTAAACCATTGTAGAAACTTGTAAGCCAGAAGGTTTTGATGAGAATGGTGTATTTGCACAAATGTTCATTCATTGAGAAACCTTATGCCATTTGAACAAATTTTAATAAAGGAGAAATAAAAACAACGATGGTGAACTAACCAGTTATTTAGGTCAATGCGTCAGGGGAACTCCCGTATTGGTTAACTCACACAAAACCATAAGTGAATAAATTTATAAGTTGAGCAGTGTATAGTTCAAACCTAACATATATAAGTGGGTAAGACCTCTTAGTTTCTCATTTCACGTGCAAGCATAGAAACTGACGTGATGGCGAATATTAAGTTTGCTGTTGTCTTTGCTTCAATTCTAACACAATCTGTGTTATGTGAACCAGTCTGTTCAAGATTTGCATACGAAGAGCAGTTATTAGAGAAGATGGTGAGGACGGAGTGGAGGATGGAACGCATGCAGGAAGCCATCAAAAACTTCCAGGCTGATGTGAACAATAGGATAAACGAATTCAATCAAAGAATCGATTCTGTGCCGACAGTGCATGATAGAATTGGTAAAAATATATCCGACATCGCTGTGGACATTGAAAAGGCGAAATCAGAGATAACAGAACTCATTTCAAAAGGTTTGTTCTTACAATATCTAATTTATCGATGATTCACGTGGCTTTATATAACTTACTTAATACATATGTGAGATAAATTGACATCCAAAACTATTGGTAAGATAGTAAACTGTACAATTCATATCTTTTCAAAAGTCAACAGTTGGTGAACATACCTGGATATTGTGATCATATATTACTACATGTACATAGCATTTGTCAGGATCATGAAAATAATCTTATATATATATATATATATATATATATATATATACACAATAGGACTTTGGCCCATGAGTCAGCATTTATACTAATTAGACATACAATATTCATATGTATACATGAATTTACATTTTGCGCAAAATACGCAGTACAAGATATTATTTTAATCGTAACAATGAATGAGAATCTTCTGTGAATAAAGTACAATTGTGACATTGAAATATAGAGAGAGACGGATTATTTCAATCCAGTAAGCGTTGCGGTCCATGAGGACATCACACATACAGACATAGAACAATGTACATACTGTAATACAAACATATATACATGAGCATTATAATAACATCTTTGTGGAGAAGGCAATTAGATGTTATTTGTTTAGTTACATGCTATCAATATATAGAAAAGTGACATTGAAAAATATTACATAACAGTAATCCGTTAATTCAAATTTCATTTACTATTTAAAGACATAATGCAAGTATATATTATTATATATTATATATAAATTATTTCAGATTTTGCAATAAGCAAATAATTCAATAAATAAAATTCAAATCATTGGTATGTAATGTAATATGTACAAGACAATTTATACACATGCAGTAACCATAATATCAGATCAAAATATATGCGAGGCAATAAACTTACTTATAACCTGAAAAAACATTTTTAAGCAATTGACAGATCTATCTATATGATAATGACATAGTTGGGGTAAAAGGAACAGTTCTATTTAATTATGTTTTCATCTTAAAACATTCGAAGGTGTACCATGCTAATTTTCTCAATGACATTTCATTTTCACTGGTTAAAAGTTCTCTAAAATTTTTTATACTTGGTCTTTGCCAGTAATATTTATTGATATATATATATATTTCTTAAGTCATTAAAAAGATTTCGTTCAAGAACAAAATGGTATTCGTCATCAAGTTTATTACATAATGAGCACTTTCCATTATTGTATGGAATATTTTCTGGTCTATGTCATCTGCCTGTTTCAACAAGAAGGTGATGAGATGACATCCGTAGTCTACTAAGCGATATTCTATTATTTTGATTTGTAACAACATTAAGATATCTTTTAAATTCACAATGGGATATCAGTTCACGTAAAACAAAGCCCTTGGCGAAGTTCTTAAATTTGATTCTAACCTTTGAGTAAAATTATCATTAAGTCTTTGTTTAAGAAGACTTGCAAATTTGTTCCCTACCCCTTGAATAGAAACCAAGCGATAATAATAAATCCCGAAGCAAACCAGCCCAATTTGTTTTATTTGGGTATCTATCAAGATCATCAACTAGTAAGTTATATGTAATTTTAAAATACTTATGTTCATTCGATTCAGTTATTTTAAACCAATATATAATAATTCTGAAATATCTACCTGTAATCAAAGATCGCCTCCTTACTTCACCGTAAACAAAATCACTTTGAGTTGACGGTTTTATTCCAAGTATGTTTTTGCAATATTGTGTGTGAACTCGCTCTACATTATTTGCCCAATGGAAACCCCAAACGTCACATCCGTAATTCAAAATAGGTATAACCAGTGTGTCAAAAAGTTCCAGTCTATGCTTACTGCTTATGTTTCTAAAATCAAAAAAGTATTGGGATATCTTAAATAATGCCTTTCTTGCTTGACTTGCGAGAGTAATTTGTGACTGATTAAAAGACCCACCTGCCGTAAAAACTACCCCTAAATATATAAACGAATTAACAATTTCTGTAATTTTACCTTCATATTCAGAATGTAAATCATTTAGCAAACGACCAGATCTTCTAAAAACAATTACTTTGGGTTTATCCGTATTTACATACATTTTCCAAGTATTACAATAGTAAATAATAATAAACCATGTTGGAGACCTTCAGGAGTGTAAGAAAACAACTCTATATCATCTGCATACAGTAGCAGAAACATTGTAAACATATCATTTCCTATTCCCCAAAGCCGTTTAATTACTGTTAAATATATTATTTGTTTACTGTGTTCCTGAGGATATGTTTTACTTTTAACCAATGAAGTAATATATTGTATTATAAAAATTTGTAATTATACTTATTATAGATTAATGACTCAAATAAAAATAACTAGAAATTAGAAATATAGAAAATATGATAAAATGGAGTAGACAAAACGATACTAATATATGGGTGAAGAAAAGTTAGTTAAAACAGGGATATGTAATTCAGAGTCCGTCGTTAAAAAAATTGATTTGAAAACTTTTGAGTTCATATAACAATCATTTTTATTAGTTATACGTATTAGTTTTATTCGATAACGAGACTGATTCAATAAAATGTAGGGTGTTTGTTTTTCCCCATAAAATATTGTTTTATGAGGTTAAATATGATTGTGTTATTGCATATATGTTTATATGTATGTATGTTATATACACAGTTTCCGGTTTGTTCATAATAATTATTTTACAGAGTAATTCACAATTGAAAAGGTATTTTAAAGATATTAGTAAAAGAATGAATGCTATGTTATGCATTTGCTAAAATTCCCAAGTTGTTAGAAAGCGTTATTTTGTTTGATTGATATAGTACTGATATCAACACTCAATATTTTTTATTTCGTAGATGTACCAGAAAAGAGAGTTGTAGCATTCAGTGCTGCTAATCTCAAAGATACAAGTCTTACTGAAGGCCAGCATATGATCTTCGATAAAGTAGATTTTAATGAAGGGGGTGGTTATAATGCGGATACTGGTGTTTTTACGGCTCCTCTTGGTGGACTTTACACCTTCTCGACGCATCTGTGTAACAAGGCAGGAAAAGAGGCGGCCTACGCCATTATGGTCAATGGAAATAAGCTTATACGAAGTGTGCAATCTGATAAAGATTACGGTAGCTGTAATTCGGTCACGGTAAATGCCAAAATTCCCTCTGGAGGAAAGGTTTGGTTGCAGTGCACATACTCATATGGCCCACGTAAAGATCAGTTTTATCAGAATTTTCACCGTCGGCTTATGTTCCTAGGAGTGCTTCTACATCCTATTTAATACACATTGTGTTCAGGTATATTGTCTAGAATGTTGCAAGTTTCGCACGAACTGTATTTGATGGCATCTTTTAGATACCGATAACCACAAGTGAGATTATAATGATGTATATATACAAATTGTAAATGAATAATTATGATATACGTGTTTGTATGCGGTAAATATTCCATAAATGTACCATGTTAGTGTTTTAATTTGTTACATGCTGAATGAATATTTACAAACTACATGTAAAATATAAAATGTGTTTTCCACCATAGCATAGACATTTATATGTATGTACATTTAGTAATTCCTCAAGCCAGTATTAGTTCATTTTTACTACGACGAAACTGTACATGTGTTTTAGTTTGTGGACTTTTTTGTTCTCTTCTCTTGCCAGTCTTGACTACTTTATCTTTATCATAATTTTGTGAAACCTATATACTACTTATCGTAGTTAGTATATTTAAACGCTACTTTTTTCAATAAAGTAAAGTTGCAAGCATAGTGTTCAGTCTTAAATGTATTCAATTACTCCAAACTACATGCGTTCATCCTGGGCAATTCTACAATGAACTCCCCAAAATACGCCAGGTCGTTCTAGAATGATCCGTATTCTTACACTGCGCAGATCATAACTAGATTCCATACGGCATAAAAAGTCTTCGTTTCCATAACCGATAGACCTTTTGGGGGCCAACCCTGTTCTGATTTTAGATATAAGCTAGTAACTACAGGTCCTTCTGTAATTTGTGTTTCCCAATTTCAAATCATGTAATAAATTCGGATGCTTAGTGTATAATAAGTTGAGAAGTTCGTTTTATATTAACTAAACCTCAGAATTAAACAAATTATATAAAAGGCTTTACTGATCTACAGACCCTATATTTCGGGGATGTTAGCGGAAAACATTTATTTTCGGTCCAATATAATCAGTATAAATTTGCATTCTGTTTGATCATTGTCCCTATTCCAACAGTGCCCATATGGAGATACAACCTTGTTTCAAAGAAGGACCACTTGTCTATTATTGTCGGACTGTTTAGCTACGATTGAAGTTTTAGCGCTTTCTGGTGTTTACTTCGTTGTTAACGGTAAAACAATGACGTAACTGTTATGATGAGGTAGCCTAAAAAATGGTCACTATTCAAAATGTTTAGGATGCTTGCAATTATGTTTAAATAATTGATTAATTTCTGTAATATTTGATAATTAATGAGGACATCAGTCCTTAATCATAACTTTTAGACGTCCTGAAAATGCTGGACATTGATGGTGTCCAGTTAAAAGGTTTTCATAGATAGATAATTTATTTCAATCCAGTAGGTCAGCAGACCTGTGAGGAGAACATACAACGTATAAACAAACATATAAACAAACAAACATACATACAAACAAATATACACACACAGGTACAAAATGCGGAGAAGGCAAAATACAAATTAGAATAACATTCACATACTTTCACAAGGAATAAATAAATACATTTACAGGAGTATTAAAGACATGTAATAGTACATTATTATGCACTGATAAATATTAGTGACAACCTTTTTATAGCATCATATGTATAACTTATGTAGGCATTTTCAGTTTAAAAGATTTGTATGTATATAATGCTAAATTATTTAATGTATGTTTGCATTCAGTATTCAAAAGTTCAATGAATTTGTACATACAAGGTCTGTTCCAGTAATATCGATTAATGTACTTTTGTCTTAATTCACAAAATTGGTTACATTCTAAAACAAAATGATATTCGTCGTCTAATTTATGACATACATTACATTTTCTTTCATGTACCGGAATGCTTATTGGTTTATGCCATCTGCCGGTTTCAATACCGAGATGATGAGAAGACATACGTAATCTACTTAATGCCATCCTTAAATCTTTATTTTTTATAACTTGTAAATATGTTTTGAAAGTACAATTTCCTATCAAATTACGAAATAAGAAGGCCCTATATGATATGTTCATGTTCGCATTTAATTGCTGTATAAAATTGTCTTTCAAACGTTGTTTTAATAAGCTAAGAAACATTAATTTATTACCGACTCCTTGAAAAAACCATACATCATGAAAACCTAACGACGAAAGTAGAGTACTAACCATACTGGCCCAGTTCTTTTTGTTCGGATGTAATTCCATGTCTCGTTTTAAAAGTTTATATGTAATTTTTATATACTTAGTTTCTTCGGATTCAATTATTTTAAACCAATAAACAACAATACGGAAACATCTTCCAATAAATAATGAGTGTCTACCTAATTCACTATATATGAAATCATTTTGTGTTACTCTTTTGACTCCCAAAATATTTTTACAGTATTGCATATGAACACGTTCGATATTATTTGCAGTGTGAAACCCCCATACCTCGCAACCATAATTTAAAACTGGTAGCACTAATTTGTCAAAAAGTTCTAACCTATGTTTAACACTAACACTAGTAAAGCTGTATAAATATTTATTAAGTTTAAAAATTGCTTTCTTAGATTGACCGGCTAGAGTTAATTGCGTCTGATTAAAAGATCCCCCTGCGGAAAAAAACAATACCTAAATAGCAAAATTTGTCAACAATTTCAACATTCTCTCCATTATATGTAAAATTCAAACGTCTTGGCAAAGTGCCAGCCTTCTTAAAAACCACTACTTTTGTTTTATTTACATTCACTTTCATTTTCCATTTATTGCAGTAATCTAACAAAATGTCAAAACCTTTTTGCAAATTTTCAGGAGTTTCTGAAAAAAGTACAATGTCGTCTGCATAAAGCAACAAAAATGTTGAAAACATATCCACTTCCACACCATCGTAACCATTAAAAATTAATGTTTCTTCGAGGTCATTTAAGAATAAGGAAAATAATAGTGGTGACAAACATTCACCGTGACGAACACCTAGTAAACATGCGAAATCATTACTCAGCATATTGTTAATTTTTACTTTAGATTTAATTGTATCATACATACTTACAATAATTTCTAGCATTTTGCCCCTTATTCCCAGTTTGATCAATTTGTGCCATAAATTAGGCCTCACAACATAATCAAAAGCTTTACTGAAATCTACAAAACCACAAAATAATTGCTTATTGTTGTTCAACATATGCGATGTAAGTCCATTAAGTACAAAAATATTATCTACAGTGCTCATATTTTTTCTAAAGCCGGCTTGTGCTTCTATGTACACGTTATAATTTTCTGCCCAGTAATCCAGTCTGTTACTTAACATACGAGTGAACAATTTGCCTAATGTGCTCAAAAGTGTTATGCCTCTAAAATTGTTCGGATTGTTTATGTTACCTTTCTTATGCAGAGGAATTATGTAACATTCAGACCAACTGTCGGGAAATTTACCTGTATCAAAAGCTTTATTGAAAATAGCAAATAAACAATGAACAATTTTATTTTGACCGTATATAAAAAGTTCGTTAAACATATTATCCGGACCCGAACTGCGCCCAGATTTTAACTGTTTTATACCCTTCAATATTTCCTCTACTGTAATAGTACTGTCTAAATCATTAAACATTGTTTGAAATTCACTTTTAATAAATCGCTCATTAAAATAAATAACATCATCATCAGGATGGAAAAATTGATCTTCAGGATTATTAATACTTTGAAAGTATTTCTCAAAAGTTGATAGTTTTATATTGTGTGATTTGATACCAGCACATTCTTTTAACATTTTCCAATAAATCTTAGCATTTTTATGTCTACATAATTCAAGCTTTTGGGTATTTTGTTTATCATACTCGAAACGAGACTTCTTTAATTGTTTGTTATAATTACTTCTAGCATTAACAAGTATTGTTCTGTTTTCAGATGAATTATGCTTTCTGTATTCATTAAGTGCATAATTAAATGTTTTCTTCTTGGCTTTACACTCATGTGTATACCAGCGACTTTTACACTGTAAATCATTTGGTTTGTTTTGTGCATTCTTCTTAAGAGATTTTTTAAACAATGGTGTTGCAACGTCATTAATTATATCAATAAAATCATTTATAATAATATTTACATCTATAATATTGTCAATATCCGACTCTAATGCTGTAACTATATTTCTTAATCTGCTCTGAATCATTTCTTCATTCAATGCTTCAGCATACTGATTTTGTTTAAGACTATCCCAAGAAAATCTATATTCTAAAGTATCATAATAACAGTCATCTTCCTTAATACCAGTACGTACCATATCAGCATTTTCATATTCAAAATATACAATGCAGTGATCTGAAATAGCATTTGGATTTTCAACCGTACAAATTTGGAAATAATTAAACAATTGTTCAGAAACTAAAACATAATCAATCAAGCTCGATCCTCTACTCCCAACATACGTACATTTACCAATTCCATTATCATCACCGACCCGACCATTCAATATTCTCATACCGGTTTGTCTACACATATCAATAAAGAGTTGACCATTGGTATTTTTACCCATATCTTGTGAATAACGTTTAGAGGGAACGTCAGATATATAGTCATCTGGTAAATTAATTAAATTCAATACAGAGTCATATTGTACAAAATCTGGAAGAGTTGCCGTTCTGCTGTTAAAGTCTCCACACAATAATATACTACAATTACTATCTGTCAGACTATGAATTTTTGCAATAGAATCGATCACTCTGTCGAACGTGTTATCATCATTTGTAGTATATCTTGAGCTGCCTTCAGGTACAATATAACACAATCCTACATATAAATCACTTGTCAAACCCAACTGCACACCATTCAATTTCAACCATAAGAGATCGTCATGACTTTCCATAAATACCGTGTCGTCACTGACCCACTCATACCTAATAAATACCATTATCCCCCCAGAACTTCTCTTACTGTTTGCATGTCTAACTCAATGTAGTGAGAAACATTCAAATCCATCAACAGCATAATCAATGAAAACTTCCGACCAAGTTTCAGTAAGGAGAACTATATCACTCTTGTTAAAAACAGAAATTAACTCTGGACTATTCAATTTGTTATTATGTTTTGTTACTAATCCTTGCACATTTAACAGTGAGAATCTAAGTTTGACCTTCTCCTGTAGATCCTATACACGAGGCACAGTATCGACATCAACATGCGCTGGATCAGCTTCATTATTCTCATATAGATCGGGCGGATCCTTGTCAGACACTGAGTTCGATATTTGAGTTTGAGACATATCTGTAGCACACCCATTCTCGTGTTTAGAGGACTTTGATAATGTTTTGGAGTTATTCCTGTTTTGCATCTTACTGACACCAACACCACCACCAACATTTGCGGCCTTTGCCTTTGCCGATTCGATTGTAGGCTTATTGAAAGCTTTACAGCTTGCCGTAACCCTACTTGCAGATCGACGCTCACGATTGGTAACAGCAGTTGAATGTCCGCGTTGACGATCTCCACTAGCACGAGTTGTCACCCTAGAATTACGACTATTTACCGGTTTTCCGTCCACCAAAAAAGGCTGTTAGTCATTATGTCTTGATGTTTTCTCTGCGGGCACGCTAAAGCGAAAGATCGTCGTGTTTGCCTTGTCATTTTTGTTGACATGTGTGCTATCAAAACTAGGTATAGCTTGATTACGATTTTCAGGTGAATTAAAACTTATGTCACATTCTGCGCTCTTTTCATTCATAAAATCAAATGTTTGGTTTGCTGACATAACACTTTGTATACGACGATTCGGAGGCCCGGCTGATATATCAACATTAAAGTCTGTAATGACATCAATAGTTTTCGTATCTTGTAAACGACTTTTCCCGAGGACAGAAAACCAATCTGGGAATTCATCGCGCACCACATGTCCATCACGGGTCAGCTTCGCCGGGTACACTATTTGTTTGTTAGCGTTTGGAAATTTGGCCTTTGTTTCACGATAGTCATGCCAAAGGCGTTTTCGTGCTATCCTTATTTCATTTGGAAAATCCCTGTCAATAGATATTCCTGAAGCTTTCAGTTTGTATACATTAGTCATTATCAATTCAACGTCCGGAAAATCACGGAAGCAAACAATCACAGGGCGATTGGAATTAGTTTTGTATTGACCTATTCTATGAGCGCGAACAAGATACATGGTATCACCATCTAGCGCAAGATTGTTATTAATAACAGATCTAACTAAATGAAAACAATTCTCATGTCGATTCTCTTGTAGCCCAAATATTATAAGATTGTTCCTCTTGTTACGGGCCTCAATGTCAATGGATTTATAGGCGACTGTTCTAAGTAGATCTGACTGGATATTGGTGACTGTGACAACTTCATTCACTTTCAACTGGAGGTTATTCATGCGCTCAGCTTGAACTGATATCAGTGTTTGTGTATTGCTAGTATCACATTTGATTGATTTCAATTCAAAAAATAAGCGACAGCTTATTATCCAATGATGCATTTTCAAATAAATAAGACGCTTTTCCACCAGGACTGCGTTTTCTTCGTTTAATAACTTCCCAGTCCCCTGAGGCTGGTATATCATCGAGTTCCATATACTAGTAATTGGATTCCATAATAATCCCAATACGAAAATATTAACAAAAGTGGTTTATTCAAGCGTGATGATCACACGGCAATGGAATGTGAGCGAATTTCAACTCTCGAAGTTTAAAATCACATGGAGACAACTTTCTTGATATCAACAACACTCATTTCAACATCAGTTAAGATTCTATAAGTTGTTAAAACAACTACACAAATATTAATGCAATGCTAAGTAGAGTATTCAAAAGCCAAACACGACAACCGGACGATAATCTATGGTCATTCATTAAATTATATATTTTCAAGTCAAAACTCAATTCACCACCACACGAATAATACACATTCAAGACAGAAAACTGACAAAATGTTACAAATATAAGATATAATTGATTCTCCTACGGTACACATGCAATGGAATATCGTCAAACGTATCTAATATACTATACATACAAGATAAATAAGTCACAAAGTTCATGTAATGTTTTACAACCAGTACAAAGAAAGCATGATTAAACAGTCAAGTTATTTAAACATACAATTGCCATCTCGTTAAGAAATTAATAAAGATAATCATAAAAAGTAAACGAAGAGAAAAAGGCACGTAAATTGGCTCTTTTATGGATGTGTGTGTAGATACATGTAATTTACTATTAACTTAAACAGAAGCTATGAAGTAACTGCTAATGTTCACAAAAATATTAACAGATTCTCGACATAGTTTGGTATGAAATTCACCAACGAGTGTGAAATTGCCGAAAAGGAATTTAATGCAGTGAAAGGAATGTATCTGATAACGACTACGACCGTCGTAACGTCAATCGATAAACTTGTAGTAAGAAGTCAATGAACCGAAACTCTATCGATGGATTAGGGATAATGGCGACGTAAACAAAGCGCCGATTTTAAACTGAAGAAAAAGTATACAGGGAAGATAAGAAATTTATCAAGATCAAAGCATCAAAACAAAAATATAAATATACCTATGTCATCCTCATATATAGATAAATAGTACAAAAATCCAAAAATGTTTATTTTAACTTTATGGAAAACACTAAAAAACACTAAAACACGCGAGAGCCAAAAAACCGCGACCACGCTCGCGCTGGTAACACACACACATACATATATCATAGTTATTATATCAACATCTATTATCACCTAATACAACAGACAGAGTACAATATTTGCTATAAGATATTTTTGTTACTTTTTCAACTCTTTATTTTTCTACATTTACTGACTTGGATATGCTTATTAATATATTAAATGTACAAGCCATAACATCTTCTACATAATTACCAAGTTGTATTTGTTCAATATGTCATATTCTCATTAATCCGACAATATTCTCGACTAATACCACACGGAAATACCAAATGAAGTAGTTGATATTGTTTAGCCGTTAGTTTCAACAACGAAATTAACGATAGAGCAACTAATTGCGAAGAGGAAATCAATATTAAAGGGAGACAAAACTACCGAGCTTGTTAAATTTCCAAGTGTTGTCTCGTAAGTTATTTCTATCCGGCCTAACAAAGGCTTGTTTCAGAAAGTATGGGTCGGTAGGTAAGGGTTTTTACATATGTCATTATATCGTGTTTTGAATCCGGCATATTACAAAATAGAATACCACTAAAAGAATAGCCAATCATGCCAGTACCCGTAGGATACACAATAAGTAACAATTATGATCGTACATTCCGCATTTTATCTTCTTTGGGAAGCATTGTTTTAATTCAATTAATATGAAATAAACATGCACACTATTTATGCTCTAATTGAAGTTCTGGCTTTAAGGGGATTCAATACAATATTGCAAATAGAAAACACAATCTATAGAATGTTACGTCGTATTTTATTTACCTTTACGTACGAATGTACAAATAGAATTGCTGGTGATTCATTGAATGTTAATTTAATCACAAGATATTGAAAAGTACGATCGAGTATATATGTGTGTCATTGTTATCCGCAACCATTTTTCTCTACATAATGGCATAGACTACACACCGTACTCACGACACTGGATCATGCAAAAACAAGGTAAATATTATATTACTGATGTAGTCACAGGATGGAAACTTGTGTTAAGATACTCAAAAACATTTTTTATGATTTTTTCCAACTCATTAGAGTTTTTATTTAGATGTATCTTCACCCGCCCATCAGAAAGTTTTCTTGCGCAACATGTGTACGATATTTACAATAACACATAGAGATTTAAATCAGTGGGGCTTTCTAGGGTTAGAATTAAAATAGCCCTTAGGTAGTAAATGCATAACAATTTGGATATGAAAGTACGAATTCATAAACTTGTGAGTATCCCATTGAAAGTAAATAGTAAGTGGGTTCAACCTCACAATTAACATCGGGGAAACAAAAGCTGAATTACCGTAATAGATAAAATAACGAATAAAATTAAATAAAACATATGAATTCAACAGTGGATTTGTGTTTTAATAATGACTTGCTATTAATGTCAGGAACATATCAATCAGAAGCAGAACACAAATTAAGGGACGCATGTACATTAACTATCTTTTAGCTATTCAAAATTCGTTTATCAATAAAGTGATTATAAGAAAACTTAAAACTTGTAAAGCAAGAATATATTGTACATAAGTATTTTCTTGTTAAACATTGTACATTACTTATGATAGACATACCATTATCTAAGAAGGGATTATTGAATGTTATGAATTGATCACCAAAGAATATGTATTACAATATTTATTATCTGTGTATGTTAACATTGGATAGAGAGATTAATAGTGTAATAATTAAAAATTTGGTTTATAGTTAACAACATATGTTCAAGGAATTCATGAGGTATTTGTTGAAAAGTATGTTGATTTTGTACAATGTTCTATTGAAAATATCAACCATATATTATACATGCGCAATTATTTTATACATGTACCTTGATGTGAATAAACAATTGGCATATCGAATGACGAGTTTATTTACGTTACGTGATGATATTGATTTCTGATATTTCAAAGAAATAAAATCTTACAAACCAGAGATGCTGCATTGACCAACTGAATTCCATGTTTCACTGACTGAAATACTATTAATACACAAGTACCGCTCTTATTTCATCTTATAATTCTACTGAATCAACCTGATTACAAAAACCTGGCTAGTTTCCTAATTCCCTGCAATCATAGAATTTATTTAAGCGGTGAAAAATCTCACACATAAATTCAAATCAACAACAACTTAAGGCAAATACTTAAGAATATCTGTCTACCTTTATCTATCAAACATTTCTCCATACTGTTTTATTCGTCACATCTTGCAATATGACTTTTTTGTGCAAAGAATTAGTACAACATATGTATTAATTTAGGAATTTTATAACATTCAGAGCTGAGGCTGGAAATTTTTTACTACGGACAAAAACATAATTCTGTCTCCGCAATGAAGCCAATTTAATGCAATACAAACACGCTGTTGATAACGCAGGCTTATGTTGCCATAACTTCTTACTTGCTAGAGCAAATTGTTTTGAGAAAAGAGCTGATTATGAATAAGCCCTACATATTATAAAGTGCATTATAGAATTACATGTGAAACTTTTGACCTAGTTTTTTTTCTAACTGAAAAAATAATATTTTTAGAAAATATTTTATTACAAGTTATACACTACACTTCTCGTAATTCATTGAGACTCGACAACTAAGAATCATTTGTACAACACTACCATCTATGAATTCACAGATAGCCAAATAGATACAAATGTTTCAAAAGTAAACTGAAAATACGAAGCAAATAAAGGATAAAAACGAAGGGATATTCAATTAAAAGTAAACCATTGTAGAAACTTGTAAGCCAGAAGGTTTTGGTGAGAATGGTGTATTTGCAGAAGTGTTCATTCATTGAGAAACCTTATGCTATTTGAACAAATTTTAATAAAGGAGAAATAAAAACAACGATGGTGAACTAACCAGTTATTTAGGTCAAGGTGTCAGGGGAACTCCCGTATTGGTTAACTCACACGAAACCATAAGTGAATAAATTTATAAGTTGAGCAGTGTATCGTTTAAACCTAACATATATATGTGGGCAAGACCTCTTAGTTTCTCATTTCGCGTGCAAACATAGAAATTGACGGGATGGCGAATATTAAGTTTGTTGTCGTCTTTGCTTCAATTCTAACTCAATCTGTGTTATGTGAACCAGTCTGTTCAAGATTTGCATACGAGGAGCAGTTATTAGAGAAGATGGTGAGGACGGAGTGGAAGATGGAACGCATGCAGGAAGCCATCAAAAACTTCCAGGCTGATGTGAACAATAGGATAAACAAATTCAATAAAAGAATCGATTCTATGGTGACAGTGTATGATAGAATTGGTAAAAATATATCCGACATCGCTGTGGACATTGAAAAGACGAAATCAGAGATAACAGAACTCATGTCAAAAGGTATGTGCTTACAATTATGACATTTATCGTTGATACATATTGCTTTATATAACTGATGTAACACGTTTTGTAGATTAATTTATTGTGATATTGTTGGTGAGGTAGTATACTCAAGAATTCATGTCTTTTCTAGTCTTCTGTATGGCTGGTTAATATTGCGATCATACATTACCGTATAGATTTTGTCATGATCATCCGTGAAAAATCTATGGTTCGTGAGCCAACCCTTTCCTTGGTGTGTATGTCATACAGTAATATAAATACTTGGGAAGTTGAGTATATAACATAATTATGTACATATATATGTGTGTGTTTTGTTACGATTGAATACTTTACCGGGTATTTTGACAATTGCAAACAAAAAAGATACTATTAATAGCTTACACTTGAATGAATATTGTGTCAAGCATATGCTAAAAATGTCCAGGTTGTCAGAAAGTGCTATTTTATTTTATTAATATTGCACTGAATATCAACACTAAATATTTGTTATTTCGTAGATGTACCAGAAAAGAGAGTTGTAGCATTCAGTGCTGCTAATCTTAAAGATACAAGTCTCACTGTTGGCCAGGTTATGATACTCGGTAAAGTTGATTTCAATGAAGGGGGTGGTTATAATGTGGACACTGGTGTTTTTACTGCACCTCTTGGCGGATTTTACACCTTCTCGGCGCATCTGTGCAATAAGGCAGGAAAAGAGGCGGCCTATGCCATTATGGTCAATGGAAATAAGCTCATACGAAGTGTGCAATCTGATAAAGGTTTTCACAGCTGTAACTCGGTCACGATAAATACCGAAGTTCCCTCTGGAGGAAAGGTTTGGTTGGAGTGTACAAACTCATATGGCCCAAGTATAGATCAGTTTTATCAAAATTCTTACCGTCGGCTTATGTTCCTAGGAGTGCTTCTACATCCTATTTAATACACATTGTCTTCAGGTATATTGTCTAGAATGTTGCAAGTTTCGCACGAACTGTATTTGATGGCATCTTTTAGATACTGATAAGCACAAGTGAGATTATAATGATGTATATATACAAATTGTAAATGAATAATTATGATATACGTGTTTGTATGCGGCAGATATACCCTAAATGTACCATGTTAGTGTTTTAATTATTTACATGCTGAATGAATATTTACAAACTACATGTAAAATATAAAATGTGTTTTCCACCATAGTATAGACATTTATATGTATGTACATTTAGTAATTCCTCAAGCCAGTATTATTTCATTTTTTACTACGACGAGACTGTACATGTGTTTTAGTTTGTGGACTTTTTTGTTCTCTTCTCTTGCCAGTCTTGACTACTTTATCTTTATCATAATTTTGTGAAACCTATATACTACTTATCGTAGTTAGTATATTTAAACGCTACTTTTTTCAATAAAGTAAAGTTGCAAGCATATTGTTATGTCTTAAATATATTCAATTACTCCAAACTACATGCGTTCATCCTGGGCAATTCTACAATGAACTCCTCAAAATACGCCAGGTCGTTCTAGAATGATCCGTATTCTTACACTGCGCAGATCATAACTAGATTCCAATACGGCATAAAAAAGTTCTTGGTTTCCATAACCGATAGACCTTTTGGGGGCCAACCCTGTTCTGATTTTAGATATAAGCTAGTTACTACAGGTCCTTCTGTAATTTGTGTTTCCCAATTTCAAATCATGTAATAAATTCGGATGCTTAGTGTATAATAAGTTGAGAAGTTCGTTTTATATTAACTAAACCTCAGAATTAAACAAATTATATAAAATTCTTTACCGATCTACAGACCCTATATTTCGGGGGATGTTCGCGGAAAACATTTATTTTCGGTCCAACATAATCAGTATACGTTTGCATTCTGTTTGATCATTGTCCCTATTCCAACAGTACCTATATGGAGATACAACCTTGTTTCAAAGAAGGACCACTTGTCTATTATTGTCGGACTGTTTAGCTACGATTGAAGTTTTAGCGCTTTCTGGTGTTTACTTCGTTGTTAACGGTAAAACAATGACGTAACTGTTATGATGAGGTAACCTAAAAAATGGTCACTATTCAAAATGTTTAGGATGCTTGCAATTATGTTTAAATAATTGATTAATTTCTGTAATATTTGATAATTAATAAGGACATCAGTCCTTAATCATCTCGTCTCGTGTAATTTATGACATACATTACATTTTCTTTCATGTATCGGAATGCTTATTGGTTTATGCCATCTGCCGGTTTCAATACCAAGATGATGAGAAGACATACGTAATCTACTTAATGCCATCCTTAAATCTTTATTTTTTATAACTTGTAAATATGTTTTGAAAGTACAATTTCCTATCAAATTACGAAATAAGAAGGCCCTAGATGATATGTTCATGTTCGCATTTAATTGCTGTATAAAATTGTCTTTCAAACGTTGTTTTAATAAGCTAAGAAACATTAATTTATTACCGGCTCCTTGAAAAAAACATACACCATGAAAACTTAACGACGAAAGTAGAGTACTAACCATACTGGCCCAGTTCTTTTTGTTCGGATGTAATTCCATGTCTCGTTTTAAAAGTTTATATGTAATTTTTATATACTTAGTTTCTTCGGATTCAATTATTTTAAACCAATAAACAACAATACGGAAACATCTTCCAATAAATAATGAGTGTCTACCTAATTCACCATATATGAAATCATTTTGTGTTACTCTTTTGACCCTCAAAATATTTTTACAGTATTGCATATGAACACGTTCGATATTATTTGCAGTGTGAAACCCCCATACCTCGCAACCATAATTTGAAACTGGTAGCACTAATTTGTCTAAAAGTTCTAACCTATGTTTAACACTAACACTAGTAAAGCTGTATAAATATTTATTAAGTTTAAAAATTGCTTTCTTAGATTGACCGGCTAGAGTTAATTGCGTCTGATTAAAAGATCCCCCTGCGGAAAAAACAATACCTAAATAGCAAAATTTGTCAACAATTTCAACATTCTCTCCATTATAAGTAAAATTCAAACGTCTTGGCAAAGTGCCAGCCTTCTTAAAAACCACTACTTTTGTTTTATTTACATTCACTTTCATTTTCCATTTATTGCAGTAATCTAACAAAATGTCAAAACCTTTTTGCAAATTTTCAGGAGTTTCTGAAAAAAGTACAATGTCGTCTGCATAAAGCAACAAAAATATTGAAAACATATCCACTTCCACACCATCGTAACCATTAAAAATTAATGTTTCTTCGAGGTCATTTAAGAATAAGGAAAATAATAGTGGTGACAAACATTCACCGTGACGAACACCTAGTAAACATGCGAAATCATTACTCAGCATATTGTTAATTTTTACTTTAGATTTAATTGTATCATACATACTTACAATAATTTCTAGCATTTTGCCCCTTATTCCCAGTTTGATCAATTTGTGCCATAAATTAGGCCTCACAACATAATCAAAAGCTTTACTGAAATCTACAAAACCACAAAATAATTGCTTATTGTTGTTCAACATATGCGATATAAGTCCATTAAGTACAAAAATATTATCTACAGTGCTCATATTTTTTCTAAAGCCGGCTTGTGCTTCTATGTATACGTTATAATTTTCTGCCCAGTAATCCAGTCTGTTACTTAACATACGAGTGAACAATTTGCCTAATGTGCTCAAAAGTGTTATGCCTCTAAAATTGTTCGGATTGTTTATGTTACCTTTCTTATGCAGAGGAATAATGTAACATTCAGACCAACTGTCGGGAAATTTACCTGTATCAAAAGCTTTATTGAAAATAGCAAATAAACAATGAACAATTTTATTTTGATCGTATATAAAAAATTCGTTTAACATATTATCCGGACCCGAACTGCGCCCAGATTTTAACTGTTTTATACCCTTCAATATTTCCTCTACTGTAATAGTACTGTCTAAATCATTAAACATTGTTTGAAATTCACTTTTAATAAATCGCTCATTAAAATAAATAACATCATCATCAGGATGGAAAAATTGATCTTCAGGATTATTAATACTTTGAAAGTATTTCTCAAAAGTTGATAGTTTTATATTGTGTGATTTGATACCAGCACATTCTTTTAACATTTTCCAATAAATCTTAGCATTTTTATGTCTACATAATTCAAGCTTTTGGGTATTTTGTTTATCATACTCGAAACGAGACTTCTTTAATTGTTTGTTATAATTACTTCTAGCATTAACAAGTATTGCTCTGTTTTCAGATGAATTATGCTTTCTGTATTCATTAAGTGCATAATTAAATGTTTTCTTCTTGGCTTTACACTCATGTGTATACCAGCGACTTTTACACTGTAAATCATTTGGTTTGTTTTGTGCATTCTTCTTAAGAGATTTTTTAAACAATGGTGTTGCAACGTCATTAATTATATCAATAAAATCATTTATAATAATATTTACATCTATAATATTGTCAATATCCGACTCTAATGCTGTAACAATATTTCTTAATCTGCTCTGAATCATTTCTTCATTCAATGCTTCAGCATACTGATTTTGTTTAAGACTATCCCAAGAAAATCTATATTCTAAAGTATCATAATAACAGTCATCTTCCTTAATACCAGTACGTACCATATCAGCATTTTCATATTCAAAATATACAATGCAGTGATCTGAAATAGCATTTGGATTTTCAACCGTACAAATTTGGAAATAATTAAACAATTGTTCAGAAACTAAAACATAATCAATCAAGCTCGATCCTCTACTCCCAACATACGTACATTTACCAATTCCATTATCATCACCGACTCGACCATTCAATATTCTCATACCGGTTTGTCTACACATATCAATAAAGAGTTGACCATTGGTATTTTTACCCATATCTTGTGAATAACGTTTAGAGGGAACGTCAGATATATAGTCATCTGGTAAATTAATTAAATTCAATACAGAATCATATTGTACAAAATCTGGAAGAGTTGCCGTTCTGCTGTTAAAGTCTCCACACAATAATATACTACAATTACTATCTGTCAGAGTATGAATTTTTGCAATAGAATCGATCACTCTGTCGAACGTGTTATCATCATTTGTAGTATATCTTGAGCTGCCTTCAGGTACAATATAACACAATCCTACATATAAATCACTTGTCAAACCCAACTGCACACCATTCAACTTCAACCATAAGAGATCGTCATGACTTTCCATAAATACCGTGTCGTCACTGACCCACTCATACCTAATAAATACCATTATCCCCCCAGAACTTCTCTTACTGTTTGCATGTCTAACTCAATGTAGTGAGAAACATTCAAATCCATCAACAGCATAATCAATGAAAACTTCCGACCAAGTTTCAGTAAGGAGAACTATATCACTCTTGTTAAAAACAGAAATTAACTCTGGACTATTCAATTTGTTATTATATTTTGTTACTAATCCTTGCACATTTAACAGTGAGAATCTAAGTTTGACCTTCTCCTGTAGATCCTATACACGAGGCACAGTATCGACATCAACATGCGCTGGATCAGCTTCATTATTCTCATATAGATCGGGCGGATCCTTGTCAGACACTGAGTTCGATATTTGAGTTTGAGACATATCTGTAGCACACCCATTCTCGTGTTTAGAGGACTTTGATAATGTTTTGGAGTTATTCCTGTTTTGCATCTTACTGACACCAACACCACCACCAACATTTGCGGCCTTTGCCTTTGCCGATTCGATTGTAGGCTTATTGAAAGCTTTACAGCTTGCCGTAACCCTACTTGCAGATCGACGCTCACGATTGGTAACAGCAGTTGAATGTCCGCGTTGACGATCTCCACTAGCACGAGTTGTCACCCTAGAATTACGACTATTTACCGGTTTTCCGTCCACCAAAAAAGGCTGTTAGTCATTATGTCTTGATGTTTTCTCTGCGGGCACGCTAAAGCGAAAGATCGTCGTGTTTGCCTTGTCATTTTTGTTGACATGTGTGCTATCAAAACTAGGTATAGCTTGATTACGATTTTCAGGTGAATTAAAACTTATGTCACATTCTGCGCTCTTTTCATTCATAAAATCAAATGTTTGGTTTGCTGACATAACACTTTGTATACGACGATTCGGAGGCCCGGCTGATATATCAACATTAAAGTCTGTAATGACATCAATAGTTTTCGTATCTTGTAAACGACTTTTCCCGAGGACAGAAAACCAATCTGGGAATTCATCGCGCACCACATGTCCATCACGGGTCAGCTTCGCCGGGTACACTATTTGTTTGTTAGCGTTTGGAAATTTGGCCTTTGTTTCACGATAGTCATGCCAAA
The DNA here is from genome assembly GCA_008271625.1 of Lutraria rhynchaena. Lineage (NCBI taxonomy): Eukaryota > Metazoa > Mollusca > Bivalvia > Venerida > Mactridae > Lutraria > Lutraria rhynchaena. Next base: position 194,672 of record VIBL01000415.1, read on the forward strand.
GGCGTTTTCGTGCTATCCTTATTTCATTTGGAAAATCCCTGTCAATAGATATTCCTGAAGCTTTCAGTTTGTATACATTAGTCATTATCAATTCAACGTCCGGAAAATCACGGAAGCAAACAATCACAGGGCGATTGGAATTAGTTTTGTATTGACCTATTCTATGAGCGCGAACAAGATACATGGTATCACCATCTAGCGCAAGATTGTTATTAATAACAGATCTAACTAAATGAAAACAATTCTCATGTCGATTCTCTTGTAGCCCAAATATTATAAGATTGTTCCTCTTGTTACGGGCCTCAATGTCAATGGATTTATAGGCGACTGTTCTAAGTAGATCTGACTGGATATTGGTGACTGTGACAACTTCATTCACTTTCAACTGGAGGTTATTCATGCGCTCAGCTTGAACTGATATCAGTGTTTGTGTATTGCTAGTATCACATTTGATTGATTTCAATTCAAAAAATAAGCGACAGCTTATTATCCAATGATGCATTTTCAAATAAATACGACGCTTTTCCACCAGGACTGCGTTTTCTTCGTTTAATAACTTCCCAGTCCCCTGAGGCTGGTATATCATCGAGTTCCATATAATTGGATTCCATAATAATCCCAATACGAAAATATTAACAAAAGTGGTTTATTCAAGCGTGATGATCACACGGCAATGGAATGTGAGCGAATTTCAACTCTCGAAGTTTAAAATCACATGGAGACAACTTTCTTGATATCAACAACACTCATTTCAACATCAGTTAAGATTCTATAAGTTGTTAAAACAACTACACAAATATTAATGCAATGCTAAGTAGAGTATTCAAAAGCCAAACACGACAACCGGACGATAATCTATGGTCATTCATTAAATTATAGATTTTCAAGTCAAAACTCAATTCACCACCACACGAATAATACACATTCAAGACAGAAAACTGACAAAATGTTACAAATATAAGATATAATTGATTCTCCTACGGTACACATGCAATGGAATATCGTCAAACGTATCTAATATACTATACATACAAGATAAATAAGTCACAAAGTTCATGTAATGTTTTACAACCAGTACAAAGAAAGCATGATTAAACAGTCAAGTTATTTAAACATACAATTGCCATCTCGTTAAGAAATTAATAAAGTTAATCATAAAAAGTAAACGAAGAGAAAAAGGCACGTAAATTGGATCTTTGATAGATGTGTGTGTAGATACATGTAATTTACTATTAACTTAAACAGAAGCTATGAAGTAACTGCTAACGTTCACAAAAATATTAACAGATTCTCGACATAGTTTGGTATGAAATTCACCAACGAGTGTGAAATTGCCGAAAAGGAATTTAATGCAGTGAAAGGAATGTACCTGATAACGACTACGACCGTCGTAACGTCAATCGATATATAGATAAATAGTACAAAAATCCAAAAATGTTTATTTTAACTTTATGGAAAACACTAAAAAACACTAAAAAACGCGAGAGCCAAAAAACCGCGACCACGCTCGCGCTGGTAACACACACACATACATATATCATAGTTATTATATCAACATCTATTATCACCTAATATAACAGACAGAGTACAGTATTTGCTATAAGATATTTTTGTTACTTTTTCAACTCTTTATTTTTCTATATTTACTGCCTTAGATATGCTTATTAATATATTAAATGTACAAGCCATAATATTTTCTACATAATTACCAAGTTGTATTTGTTCAATATGTCATATTCTCATTAATCCGACAATATTCTCGACTAATACCACACGGAAATACAAAATGAAGTAGTTGATATTGTTTAGCCGTGAGTTTCAACAACGAAATTAACGATAGAGCAACTAATTGCGAAGAGGAAATCAATATTAAAGGGAGACAAATCTACCGAGCTTGTTAAATTTCCAAGTGTTGTCTCGTTAGTTATCTCTATCCGGCCTAACAAAGGCTTGTTTCAGAAAGTATGGGTCGGTAGGTAAGGATTTTTTACATATGTCATTATATCGTGTTTTGAATCCGGCATATTACAAAATAGAATACCACTAAAAGAATAGCCAATCATACCAGTACCCGTAGGATACACAATAAGTAACAATAATGATCGTACATTCCGCATTTTATCTTCTTTGGGAAGCATTGTTTTTATTCAATTAATATGAAATAAACATGCACACTATTTATGCTCTAATTGAAGTTCTGGCTTTAAGGGGATTCAATACAATATTGCAAATAGAAAACACAATCTATAGAATGTTACATCGTATTTTATTTACCTTTACGTTCGAATGTACATATAGAATTGCTGGTGATTCATTGAATGTCAATTTAATCACAAGATATTGACAAGTACAATCGAGTATATATGTGTGTCATTGTTATCCGCAACCATTTTTCTCTACATAATGGCATAGACTACACACCGTACTCACGACACCGGATCATGTAAAAACAAGGTAAATATTATATTACTGATGTAGTCACAGGATGGAAACTTGTGTTAAGATACTCAATAACATTTTTAATATTTTTTCCATCTCATTTAGATGTATCTTCACTTGCCCATCAGAAAATTTTCTTGCGCAACTTGTGTACGATATTTACAATAATACATAGGGATTTAAATCAGTGGGGCTTTCTAGGGTTAGAATTAGAATAGTCCTTAGTTAGTAAATGCATAACAATTTGGATTTGAAAGTACGAATAAACATGTGTGTATCACATTGAAAGTAAATGGTAAGTGGATTCAACCTCACAATTAACATCGGGGAAACAAAAGCTGAATTACCGTAATAAATAAAATAACGAATAAAATTAAATAAAACATATGAATTCAACAGTGGATTTGTGTTTTAATAACGACTTGCTATTAATGTCAGGAACATATCAACCAGAAGCAGAACACAAATTAAGGGACGCATGTACATTAACTATCTTTTAGCTATTCAAAATTCGTTTATCCATAAAGTGATTATAAGAAAACTTAAAACTTGTAAAGCAAGAATATATTGTACACAAGTATTTTTCTTGTACAGTACTTATGATAGACATACCATTATCTAAGAAGGGATTATTGAATGTTATGACTCGATCACCAAAGAATATGTTTTTGCAATAAGAAATGCATATTTATTAACTGCGTATATTAACATTGGATAGAGAGATTGCGTAATAGTTAAAAATTTGGTCTATAATTATCTAAATATGTTCAAGGAATTCATGAGGTATTTGTTGAAAAGTATGTTGATTTTGTACAATGTTCTATAGAAAATATCACCTATATATTATACATGTGCAATTATTTTATACATGTACCTTGATGTGAATAAACAATTGGCATATCGAATGACGAGCTTATTTACGTTACGTGATGATATTGATTTCTGATATTTCAAAGAAATAAAATCTTACAAACCAGAGATGCTGCATTGGCCAACTGAATTCCATGTTTCACTGACTGAAATACTATTAATACACAAGTACAGCTCTTATTTTATCGTATAATTCTACTGAACCATCTGATAACCTGATTACAAAAACCTTGCTAGTTTCCTTATTCCCTGCAATCATGGAATTTATTTAAGCTGAGAAAAATCTCACACATAAATTCAAATCAACAACAACTTAAGGCAAATACTTCGGAATATCTGTCTACCTTTATCTATCAAACATTTCTCCATACTGTTTTATTCGACACATCTTGCAATATGATTTTTTGTGCAAAGAATTAGTGCAACATATGTATTTATTTAGGAATTTTATAACATTCAGAGCTGAGGCTGGAAATTATTTACTACTGTCAAAAACATAATTCTGTCTCCGCAATGAAGCCGATTTAATACAATACAAACACGCTGTTGATAACGCAGGCATATGTTGCCATAACTTCTTACTTGCTAGAGCAATTTTTTTGATAAAAGATCTGATTATGAATAAGCTCTACGTATTACTGAGTGTAATTATAGAATTACATGTGAAACTTATGACCTAGCATTTTTGCTAACTGAAAAAATAATATTTTTAGAAAATATTTTATTACAAGTTATACACTACACTTCTCGTAATTCATTGAGACTCGACAACTAAGAATCATATGTACAACACTACCATCTATGAATCCCACAGATAGCCAAATAGATACAAATGTTTCAAAAGTAAACTGAAAATACGAAGCAAATAAAGGATAAAAACGATGGGATATTCAATTAAAAGTAAACCATTGTAGAAACTTGTAAGCCAGAAGGTTTTGATGAGAATGGTGTATTTGCACAAATGTTCATTCATTGAGAAAC